>CM055907.1:3395143-3532643 GCA_029582155.1 Panopea generosa
CAATTTTGTACTAAAAATATAACGTTTTTTTTTAAAAAATATGTTAATATAGTGTAAGTTGCAACTATTTCAGATTCATAATTATATGAGTGCCAGGTGTATTTGCTTTATTTTGAAAGGGAGATGATGTGAAAAACGATACTTGTGTGATAGTATGTATACTGTCAGCATCATGAATATTAAGTACTGCCCGGTATATGTCAGATTGATTTTATTGATTGATTGAATATTTAGCGTCATTTTTATGCCATCGAGGGCTAACAGACGATGTCATTGAGAGAGAGAGAGAGACAGACAGAGACAGATAGAGACAGAGACAGAGACAGAGACAGAGACAGAGAGAGTGTGATCCGCTACCATTTATAAAACGTGTATTTATTCAATTTGATAATCAAGAAACTTGACAAATATTGATTGTTTTATCCGATGCATTTTGACCATCTTAGCTGTTTTTCATTTATTTGATTTTGTCTTCCATGGTCGAGTGATGTAACCATTATCTTAAAAGCACGCAACTCTCAGCACAGTCCAAAATATCTACCTAATAACAGTTATAATAGTTGGGACAATATTCGCTTTGATAGTTTTTAAACTAATTTAAAGTACAAATAATAGTTGGACTAATATTGGCTGTGATAATACATACATGTACATGTAAAACTGAATTGATATATTAATTCATTCACACTTATTTGGCATAAGTTACGGATCAATTTGAAGAAGTACACGTAATCACAAATGAATAATTAATATATCTTAATCATAACTGACCCACATTGCATAACAATAAATGGAATAATAAAAAATAAAACTTTGTCTATTTTAAAGACGATTTCTATAGATTTTTTTCCTATGGATAGAATTTTATTAAAAAATCCCAGTATTTAAGTTTAATGCATGTTCATGCAATATCAGAAATAAAAACTCATGTTACCGTACAGATTTATTAGTATTACCTCCTCATAAACATACCGTCCTTGGAATTTGGAGAAATAATGTAGATTGAACAAGAAAAATTAAATGCGAAAATATATTTAAAACTGTTTACATCTAGTATTTAATTAAATTTTTTACATATATGCATGTATATAATATTAGTTTTCATGAAAATGGTAATTATAAGTATAAGTTTGAATTTAATTGATAAGAGTTTTTAAAAACAAAGTAATTTCGGAAGAGTGTCAATTGTTTCTCAATTTTGTAATAAAAATATAGCGTTATTTTTTAAAATATGTATATATAATGTATGGACAAATTTTGCTTAAAACCTCACAAAATACTCTCTGATACCTCTGCTAATGACAATTAAAATATAAAATACAATTTACCGAGTAATTTGAGAAAAAATAGCTCTGAAAGTATGCCACCGTTAAGTAAACTGCAGTTGCAAAATTAACGTGTTTATACTAAATGAGCATAATTATATGAAACAATATAGCAATCGTTCTTACTATGAACGCATGTAACGACCTTACAACGTAAAGCAACCAATTGAGGTATGTCAGGTAAATGTGTCACATGTCAGGATGGCCGAGCGGGTCTAAGGCGCTGTGTTCAAGTCGCAGTCTGGTTCTCCAGGCGTTGGTTCGAATCCCACTTCAGACAAATATGTTTTTTTAAATAAAAGGCAGATAACACAATATAATTAAAAAAATGATAGGAACAGAATGTTTATCATTTGCTTGATTTAGAAATAAAAGAAGCTGTTTAGCATTGTTATTGTCCGTAAGGCTTGACCTGGCACTCATTTATCTTCGCCAATATATTCGGGACTTCTCAGTGTTTCACTTCGTTGGTAACATTATCCCTGGTTAAGTGATATAAGCCACCATCATCTTTTAATAGTAGCTCTGGCAACTGAGGTTCGAACCCAGCGAAGTCAAACATATGTACCAAAGAAAAATGTAAGTTGCTCACGGAAGAGCGGCAGCTATTTCAGATTCATAATTATATAAAATAGAACGTGTTTGGGCTTTATTCCATATACAATATCTCAATGTTGTGACAGTGTTCACTTTGATAACACATAAACCGGTTTAAAGTACAAATATTAGTTGGGACACCATTTGCTTTGTCAGGTATACATATAATATGATATTAAAATGATGGCCAAGTGGTCCTAGGTCTAAGGTCAAAGTTTCAGGTCGCAGTCTGGTTCTTTTGATACGCAAGATCTGATACGCAACTTCTTGCACAGTCCAACATTTGTATCTGAGAATGTGCTAGTAACTCTCGTAATATCAGTGATTCCTCACATATTCATCTGACATGATGTCCAACAGTTTTTGATGTCGTATAATACAAATATTGTGCTGAAAATAGCGTTAAACTTCGGATGTGCTTAATATAACTTTATTTACATTTATTTTATATGCTGCTCGAATAAGTTTCCATTTTTTCATGTTTTATAATTATCTGAATGTCACAGGGTCAGCTCACCATACATGTGAATTCTTATTATCGCTTGATATATTGCTATAACTGTTCATGCCGTGTTTATGTATGCGCACAACGTAAATAAAACAGCCATGACATTAAGCTATAAAATATTAGCCGCACCAATATCAAATTCGTGTCTACGCACTTTTGCACTTCTCATAAATTAATTATTAATACTTAAAAATAATTGTGTCAGTTTTAATCTGAAAGAATGTAACGATCTAACAAACGCTAGCAATCAGTTTACACAGGTTAAGTAACGGATGATAATCACGAGTCAGGATGGCCGAGCGGTCTAAGGCGCTGCGTTCAGGTCGCAGTCTGGTTCTCCAGGCGTGGGTTCGAATCCCACTTCTGACACATATTTGTTTTAAATTAAAAAAAGCGGCTTACTGATTTGATTGATTGGTGTAATTAATTTTTCTGGCAATTTACTCTCTGATTGAGTAATGTAAGCCACGATCTAAAAAAAGCACGTAACTATCGCAACCTAGGTTCGACCCAAGTACAGTCTAAACAAATATCATTTAGGATAAAGGTTGTAATACAGATACGTTTATAAGAGGAATATTTGATCTTTTAGCGCTATTTTATTTCTTTTGGTAAGGTCCTCTATTGCCAAGCACAGTTCAAATTATGTACTAGAGAAAATGTGACAGTTATTCGCATATATTCATAATAATGTAAAAACAAACTTGTTGACGTATATAACAAATAATGCACTGATTGTTGTAGCAATGTACAATTTGATAATATAAGCAATCGGCAGTATCGTTATGATAATATCTAAACTAATTTCAAGTACAAATTTGGACAATATTCTCTTTGGTTATATATACCTCAACTGATTTACAATACAAATAAAAGTTTAGACACTACTTGCTTTGATACTATATACCTAAACTGATTTGAAATACAACTAGAATGAAATAGTTAATTCATAGTTCGAAAGGTTTGTATTAATACATAGTTTTAAATGTAAAAGTTCATTTGTCCTCCGCCCGTCAACAGTCTCCGTGATGATTGAGATACGACATTGTGTCTCATTATCATTCGTCTCTCACCACTAATTCAAGATCGGAAAGTTATCAGTTACTTGCGGAGACGGGGTATGCTCGAGTACTGCTTAATCCCAGGAAACAGTGGTTAGGTTAGCTGATAGTCTGTTAGCCCTCGATGGCATAAAAATGACGCTTAATAGTCAATCAATCAATCAATCAATCAATCAATCAATCAATCAATCAATCAATCAATCAATCAATCAATCAATCAATCAATCAATCATTTGTTTTTCTGAAGGTGATTTTATCCACGTCCATAATGTGGTTTATCTGCTTCCTGCTGACGGTGACCGGTGTTCTGCCCGATAAGGATACGGACTATGGATATGACGCCAGAACTGATATACGTCTGGCCGTCATTGGGGAAGTGGCCTGGTTTCGATTTCCATATCCCGGTAAGATGCGCTTCATGTTAATACACAAGCAAGTCACATACCTGATTAACCATTGAGTATCCAATGACATCTTTTAACCAAATTTATTATTATAGCTCACACAAATTATTTTAATAGATATCTTATTTAAAGTATTAATATTTATGGAAATTGATAAACAAAATGACAATAGGTATATATGTATATGAACATCATGTCGTCGTCTAATAATCGAATGTTATATCTCGGCAACTGATGGAATTAAATAAATCAATAATACACTCATATACATTATTATAGAGTCATTGTTTGCCATAGAGAGTAAACAGACGATCAGTTAACCGAACCTCTCTTTCACAGGATCGTTAACAGTTCATCATAACTAGAGCACACTCATCTCTGCAAATAACAGATAACTTTCCCACTTGAATCAGCAGTGATAGACGAATGATAAAGAGATGCAATGTCGTATATTAATCACCCCGGAGACTGTGGTCTGGTGGGGTTTCGAACTCATGGCTGATTGATAATCAGATGCTATTTTCGCATGTTACGTAAGAAATCAGTGAAATAGAGCAAAAGTTGAAATTAGTTCATATTTAAGACATGTTGGAATGATGCATTTAATATAAACATTATGCGTGTGTTGTTACCGGTCTTTCTACCGGCTTATTTAGTATGCATATTATTTGTTATTTTCAGGATACTGGGGTATGCCACAATTCAATTCAGCCTTCTTTGTGTCCGTGATTGCTGGAGTAATTACCTCCATAATAGAGAGCATCGGAGATTACTACACATGCGCAAGAATAGCTGGTGCACTGCCGCCTCCAGACCATGCAATCAATAGAGGTACATCAATATCAGTATTGTATTGAGCTAGCCCCCCCCCCCCCCCCCCTCCTACAGTTTCATATTTGAATAATGTATAGTGTTATTTATTCTTTTAGAGTTTCATGTTGACTAATTGACTATTGAGCTAGTATACCTAAGTTTCATATTTAATATCCACGGTATTATGGTTCTTTTTCTTTGCAGTTTATATTAATTACTCATGATATTGTGCTAGTTTTTTTCTCTACAGTTTCATATTGAGTATTCTATTGTTTGTTGTTATTTCTTTCTACAATTTCATATAAGAATAATATAATTATTGTGCTGATATTTTAAAGTGTCATATTGAATATTGTAGTGTGCTGGCATTTCTAAGTTTCTCATTTAAAATACATAGTTTGATGCTATTTCTTTCTACAGTTTCATATTGAATATAGCATTGTACACTGTGCAGTATGATATTGAATATTGTAGTGTGCTAGTTTATATACAGTTTCATATTGAATATAGCATCATGCAATGTACAGTATGATATTGAATATTGTAGTGTACTAGTTTATATACAGTTTCATATTGAATATAGCATTGAACACTGTACAGTATGATATTTAATATTGTAGTGTGCTAGTTTATATACGGTTTCATATTGAATATAGCATTGTACACTGTGCAGTATGATATTGAATATTGTAGTGTGCTAGTTTATATACAGTTTCATATTGCATACATGTAGGTAATTGTGCTAGTTTTTCTACGATTTCATATTGAATATTGTATTTTGCTAGTTTTTTTCTACAGTTTCATATTGAATATTGCAATGTGCTGGCATTTCTAAGTTTCTCATTTAAAATACATAGTTTGATTCTATTTTTTTCTACAGTTTCATATTGAATATACATAAGCATTGTGCACTGTACAGTATTGTATTGACTATTGTGGTGTGCTAGTTTATATACAGTTTCATATTGCATAGTTAATTGTGCTTTTTCTTCTAGGATTTCATATTGAATATTGCATTGTTCTAGTTTTTTCTGCGGTTTCATATTGAATATTGTATGATGCTAGTTTTTATACGGTTTCATATTGAATATTATATTAGGCTAGTTTTTCTACGGTTTCATATTTAATATTGTATTATATTAGTTTTTCTACGTTTTTTTATTGAATATCGTATCGTGCTAGTTGTCCTACAATTTCACATTGAATATTGTTTTATGCTAGTTTTTTCTATGATTTCATATTGGATTTTGTATTGTGGTAGATTTTGTACAGTGTCATGTTGAATATTGTGTTCTGCTATTTTTTTCTACAGTGTATATTGGCTGTTGTATTGTGCTAGTTGTTTTGCAGTTTTATATTGAATATTGTATTATGCTAGTTTTTGGCACGGTTTTAATTGACTATTATATATTGTGCTAGCTTTTCTACAGTTTCATATTAAATATTGTATTCTACTCGTTTTTTCTACAGTGTAGCAAACAACTGACTAAGAATATAACTACTAAGCAAAATACAATTTACAATTTTACTATTACACAAAATAAAATTATGAATATACAAGTACACAATATATACATATGTGTTAACACTGTCCACTTTGATAAGATTTTGTCTAACTAATGTCGCGATACAAATTGCTATTTACTAATATATCACTTATGTCGCGATACAAACTGTACTTTACTGATATATCACTGATGTCACGCTGCAAACTGCTATTTACTATTATATATCACTGAGGTCACGCTGCAAAACGCTATTTACTATTATATATCACTGATGTCACGCTACAAAACGCTATTTACTATTATATATCACTGATGTCTCGCTGCAAAACGCTATTTACTATTATATATCACTGATGTCACGCTGCAAATTTCTCTACAACGTTAATGAATGATTTGAATATGCTCTATAATTATTAAAACACTACATCTGCGTCCGGATAAGTAGTTAAGGTCTCCAATCGTCCTTTCCGGCGAAGGATGTATTCACAGTATTTACTTTCCGTGTACTGTAAAGTACTGAGCTACTAATGACGATTCCAACCTGACATCAGGAATGTCAAGTCGTCCATATGACGAATATGTGGGTTGCGCGTCCTATGACGGTACTACTACCGACTAACTCCTGTTATGTCGATAACGTCCTACGTGTGACTTACGTCGCACATACGTCAATAAAAACGGCTACACCTTATATAATTCCTATTTTTTTGTAAACACGACCTCAATTAAATACTTTTGAAATTACAACATTAGAGGTTAAGACTAATATTCAAACTCTGAAACTAGGAAAGACGTGTGGCCGAGACTAAATACTCAAAGAGCTTTCACATTAGTTATCTGTTCCACTTTGTAATATTTCCAACCGATCCATTCAAACATGTGCTGTTCCAAAATTATGGAAAACTGCAAATGTTAGTGTAATTTTTATAGTATCAAATTATCGCCCCTTTTCTCTTCTTTGTTGTATTGAAAAGGGTTTGGAACAAAATATTCATAAACAAATATTTAACTGTTTTATAAACATAACATTATAACAACACTTTAGTCTGGTTTTGTCCCTAACGACCCAACTGTTAACAAGTTTGTTGATATATACAATTATACCTTTTGTAAGGCTCTGGGTGAAGGTTAAAATACGTACTGTCTTTTGTGATATACCTAAAGCGTTTGACTGGGTTTGACACAAGGGGCTCCTTCTTAAACTAAATGCTGTTAGTAAAACAGGAAATCTCCTATCATGGTTAACGTATTACCCAGAAAATCGTAATCAATGTGTTGTCGTATCCATCTGTACATCTGATATGTTTGAAAGCCAGGTACCCCAGGGATCTAGTGTAGGTTCTCTGTTATTCTTTGTCTATATAAATGATATTGTGGGAAAGAAAGTAGGGCTGTAGCAATATATTGAAATATCGGCATATCGTAATGCGCTTTATAACAATACGGCATATCTTTTATCGTATTGGCCGTGTCTTTACAGTGTCCTCATTTGGCATTGAGCTATACATTTTTCCTTCAATTTTATTTAAAATACCAAGCCCCCTCCACACTCCCGAATTATTTTTAATCAGACTCTTAGGGAGAATGTTCTGTTAAAGGAAACTAAAGTAATCTGCTATTGGTTAGGCAAATGGCCCTTCTTTTCAACTTATTATATATGTATCATGAGTTTGTCTGTATAACCATAGTTACGAGAAACGAAAATGACGTGAAAATGTTAAGAGTTGGCCCCGCAATATACAGCAATTTAGCAACTAAAGTGCATTTTCCAACACCGAAGCACGCCTGTCTAGTAGTGCGCTGGCTTTAACATACAATCAGTGCTGTACTGGAGCTAGTGAATGGTAATATTAGCTGGAAATCCTTCATCCTGAACCTGTGTTTGTGTTATGATGTGTTAAGACGGTCAACAGAATGATACCTTATACATACTTTACCTAATGTTATAAGTTATTCATTGATTTCATCACATTAATCTGTTTCGTATGATATCGCGTACCCGAATATCTGTACCGAGATAAATATCGTATCGCCATTGGTCAAGCAATACACAGCCCTGCTGAAGCGGCAAACAAGACAGTCACTGCTATTATTTAGGCCTTAAAAACAAAACGTGTTAAATGGGCGGCATGACATTTTTATACTAAGTCTAGTAACTATTTCACTTAAATATCGCTTTTAAAGTACTTAACTGATTCAACCAATCTATTTATTTATAATAATTTGAAAGCAACATAGTAATGTATGAAAACAAAAAGTAAGGTCATGTAGTTACTTATCAGAGATGATCATCTTACATGTTTTACTATTGTAGCTATGAAATGTCAAATGCATTTATATAATGTTAATTAAATTATATAATATAAGTTAATGTACTTATCGGACTAATTTTTGCAGTGTAGAACAATAAGTTATTAGGTCCTGCCAAATGGGCACTTTTTCGTCAAGGGAGCTTACTCTCCATTTTCCCTTAGATTGCCGACCTTTACAATGTTAAGCAGACAAGGAGTCTAGAAATTTAAAGAGTGATGATTCTTGATTCATCAGTCCCTACAAATGAATTGACATCACTTATGATTTAACTCGTGTACAATACCGTTCCGATGAATCAAGAAAACGACTGTATTGCAAGCCAATACATTACACATTTTTTAGTTGTAATAAACCATACATTTGTTTGTTTAATTTTAATAATGGCATAGAAGTATGTAATTTTTACAACTATTTCGTTAAGTTTACATTTTAAAAATGTATTCCAAAGGAGGGGTCAGCAAAATTAGAAATGTAAAACCTGTTGTCTCTTTCTGTTTCGCCAACGTTTTATTCAAATACTTAAAAGCTTATTTATCTATAAATATATACTAAATATCAATGAAATCACCAGCAAATCTAATTGGAACCAGTCTCAAATCATGAGCACCTGAATGCTTTTCTTACATCTAAGTACCTGAATGTATTTAATTGACAGTTTTTATTTTGAATTTAAAACAGCGTTCTATCAACTTTTTAAGCATTTAAATTGGTTTTATCTGAATTTTCAGGAATCCTTATCGAGGGAATAGATTGCTTAATAGCATCCGCGGTTGGTACAGGGTTTGGTGTGACATCCTGCAGTCAAAATATTGGCGTCATAAGTCTAACAAAGGTATACAAAATGTCCATGACATCCACACATGATTTCAATATTCGTTCCAGTTTAAAACTAATTTAAGGATGTTAATTTTCATTTTTAATATTTCAAATTATTTTTGTCTTAGAATTAAAATATATTTTAACAATTGAGGGATGAATGATATTCGTTAAACGTTCATGCTGTATGAGCTTATCTATAGAAAGTGTAAATTAAATCTTCTTTGAAGTGGTTCATACACATTTGCTTGTTACATGCAAGTTCGTACCGTGCATGATTTCATTTTATATTTATTTTATAGTTTCAATGAACTTGAATAACTTCATCATATTTCATTTGTCCCGGGTGGCTGGTTTACTCTATTTGCTACGGATTTTCTGAAGTGGTCTGTGGAGTGACATTTTATAGTGTGGTTCTCTGACCGATTTATTGGTGGATCGAGACTGCGATATATAGGGAGCATTATTGTTTTGAAAAAGTGATTACAATTATACATGTACATTTAGCATCGTTTACATACGTTTTATATGCGTGTAATGATATTTTATTTATGATTAATTAGCTAACAAAGATATGGTTTGTTATAAAACATTGCTTATTTTTTCAATCTGGGGAGATATAATGGCATATCTTGGTTTGTTTGATTACTGATTATCGGAATACTCGAATAAAAGTGGAACAAGAACATTGTTATTTGTTTATTAATCAAGTACAGGTAATTTCAATTATTTATGCTACAACTGTAACGACTTTTGTTTGACACGGCAGTCATAATCTTACTAGATTACGTAACTGCCATGAATTTGTGTGTAATATATTTCGTTCGACTTTGTTGGTTTGCACCAATATTTTCTTACTTAAATATTTTCATTGATATTTATTTTTATCACGGATTCTAAATTCTAAAATAAGTATAAATACAGCTATTATATATACTAATTGAGATGTGATGTATGTGCTCAATGAGCTACATCAAACAAGTACGTCATAATGTATTGCCACTGTTTGCCCAATATGCACTCTTCCTGTAGGTTTGATCTATATTCTATAGTGCAACGTTAGGATACTTACACTATTTTTTTCATGTTTTTTGTGTGTGAAGACTTTATACTGTAAGTACCGTAGTCTATATGTTATGTTGTTTTGTAAATGATTAGTTGGCGATCTTACGTTCAACTAGATCTACAGACACTTGGTATTCAGAGAGTCCTATTTTTAGATTAAAAAAGAAACATTTTATTTCGTTTCAGGTTGGTAGTCGCCGGGTGGTTCTAATGGCTGGTTTCCTAATGGCAATATTTGGTTGTCTAGGAAAGTTCAGTGCTCTTGTCGTCAGTATGCCTGACCCTATAATCGGTGCTTCATTTCTAGTACTTTTTGGTATGTGTTTACCATTTGCACTTTTGCAAAACCACGCGGAACCATTGAATGTTTATATATGACTTATGAAATAACTAATTTACCACCCAAAGCCAGTTGTATTAAGTCTTATGCCTGATATTATAAACAATAATGCATTCTACGATATACCTTTGATTTGACTTTTTTATAAACGGAATGAGGAACCTATTAACACTGTTGTTTAAGGCAAACAGGACTGGTGATGTTATAGATATAACTGTTGTTTAAGGCAAACAGGACTGGTGATATTATAGATATTACTGTTGTTTATGGCAAACAGGACTGGTGGTATTATAGATATTACTGTTGTTTAAGGCAAACAGGACTGGTGATATTATAGATATTACTGTTGTTTATGGCAAACAGGACTGGTGATATTAAATATATAACTGTTGTTTAAGGCGAAACAGGACTGGTGATATTGTAGATATAACTGTTGTTTAAGGCAAACAGGACTGGTGATATTATAGATATTACTGTTGTTTATGGCAAACAGGACTGGTGATATTATAGATATTACTGTTGTTTATGGCAAACAGGACTGGTGATATTATAGATAAAACTGTTGTTTAAGGCAAACAGAACTGGTGGTATTATAGATATTACTGTTGTTTAAGGCAAACAGGACTGGTAGTATTATAGATATAACTGTTGTTTAAGGCAAACAGGACTGGTGATATTATAGATATTACTGTTGTTTAAGGCAAACAGGACTGGTGATATTGTAGATATTACTGTTGTTTAAGGCAAACAGGACTGGTGATATTGTAGATATAACTGTTGTTTAAGGCAAACAGGACTGGTGATATTTTAGATATAACTGTTGTTTAAGGCAAATAGGACTGGTGGTATTATAGATATTACTGTTGTTTATGGCAAACAGGACTGGTGGTATTATAGATATTACTGTTGTTTAAGGCAAACAGGACTGGTGATGTTATAGATATTACTGTTGTTTATGGCAAACAGGACTGGTGGTATTAAATATATAACTGTTGTTTAAGGCAAACAGGACAGGTGATATTGTAGATATAACTGTTGTTTAAGGCAAACAGGACTGGTGATATTATAGATATTACTGTTGTTGATGGCAAACAGGACTGGTGATATTATAGATATTACTGTTGTTTATGGCAAACAGGACTGGTGATATTATAGATAAAACTGTTGTTTAAGGCAAACAGAACTGGTGGTATTATAGATATTACTGTTGTTTAAGGCAAACAGGACTGGTGGTATTATAGATATAATAACTGTTGTTTAAGGCAAACAGGACTGGTGATATTATAGATATTACTGTTGTTTAAGGCAAACAGGACTGGTGATATTGTAGATATTACTGTTGTTTAAGGCGAAACAGGACTGGTGATATTGTAGATATAACTATTGTTTAAGGCAAACATGACTGGTGATATTTTAGATATAACTGTTGTTGAAGGCAAACAGGACTGGTGGTATTATAGATATTACTGTTGTTTAAGGCAAACAGGACTGGTGATATTATAGATATAACTGTTGTTTAAAGCAAACAGGACTGGTGATATTATATATATTACTGTTGTTTAAGTCAAACAGGACTGGTGATATTGTAGATATAACTGTTGTTTAAGGCAAACAGGACTGGTGGTATTATAGATATTACTGTTGTTTTAGGCAAACAGGACTGGTGATATTGTAGATATAACTGTTGTTTAAGGCAAACAGGACTGGTAATATTATAGATATAACTGTTGTTTAAGGCAAACAGGACTGGTGATATTGTAGATATAACTGTTGTTTAAAGCAAACAGGACTGGTAATATTTTAGATATAACTGTTGTTTATGGCAAACAGGACTGGTGATATTATAGATATAACTGTTGTTTAAGGCAAACAGGACTGGTGATATCATATATATTACTGTTGTTTAAGGCAAACAGGACTGGTGATATTGTAGATATAACTGTTGTTTAAGGCAAACAGGACTGGACTATTATGGAAGAAATAGTAGTTGTTATTTCTTTTAAGAGTTCGGTTAAGGCCAAACTATTCCTTAGATTTAAGCTGGAATATCCATATATCAACCCTAAATATTTATTACGCCATGACCTATAAAATTATTTTTAGAGTTTATTTGACTTTATATAAGGTCTCTATCTGCTTTCAAATTTGGTTTCAGCATTTTTCTTTCTTCAAAATTCTTTCGTTAGTTCAAGTTTAAGAATATTCTTTAGAATACATTGTTGCCAAATATATCTTGCGTAGTATGAATTATGCTTCGAAGGTGTTCGGCACATGCTTACTTGCATTAGATATGGAATCTACGCTTAATAAAGTCAACCTTATTGCTGATTGCGAAAACGATATCAATATTCAACAGTTATCTGATGTCAGTGAAAGATATATTGAATAATGGTTAGACGGATTTCGCTGATGCCAAATCATTTAGAAGGACTTTATGCCAAAGATAATGGTCCGGCTTTCATGCCAAAAACTAACTAATTTAGTCTGGCTTTTATATTATAGTATTTAACCGAGCTTTATGCCAAAATCATTAAATCGGGTTTTATACAGATGCAGTGTTATGCTGAAAGCGTAATCATGCTTATGTCGCTGTGATCAAGAGTCTTGCAGGCTCAATCACGGCAAAATGACCATACGCGACATGGACTACTATCTATTTTTCGAATTCTATTTTGATTGCATCTACTAATAAATATCCAAGCAACAACAATTGAAACATAAAAAATCGTTTGTGTATTACGTTATTTTGCAAACTGTAGCATAAAACATCGCAACAATAACCTGAGGGACTTTAAAAACGCAATGATTTGCCTATCAATTCTACTAAAATTTGATAACAATAAACATCAACATAAGCCTAACACTTCAACAATTCCCTGAGAATTTACGTTTCAAATAGCGATACCCCATATCACCAACTTTGTAATTAGTAACTGTTGTAACTACCGTTTACTACAATTTAGACATCGCATATCCACCTCATTGGAAGCACAATATTTGCAAAACAGTGTTGGAAAATGTTGTTCCTTTCCCGAACCAAGTTGTGGGAAAGCTCAGTAACGTTTCTCGATGGTGGCTGACAAGCGATCATGCCCATCTGAGGCATTCTCAATAAGAGGTTTTTAACCCCCCCCCTCCCACCCCAATCAAATTGGATAGGCCTATTAATAATTTATTTGTTTGATAATAAAAAAAAACAGTGAACTTACCATTTACAATGTCACTGCATTTAACAATGATGCTATACAATTGTATCACTGAAGAATTCTTCGACTTAAAAGTGGAGTGGTTTGTTATGAAAATGTTCAGTGGTAGAGAGTCCGCCTCGCATGCGGAATGTCGTGGATTAGATCCTCGGTCGGGTCATTCTAAAGACTTGAACAACTGTACGTACAAGAAGCTCCCTTGCTTGGCAATCAGCATTTAGAGGATAGTTCTAGTTCTAGTCGGCCCGTGTTAGAATAATGTGACTGGGTGGGATAAAATACCATGTGTATGTGGTATGATACTCCAGTGTGGCAGCGCTCAGAATATTGTTTCATGCAGACACCATCTCGATATGACTAAAAAATCGTTGGAAACACCACAGACGTAATTAAGATATGTATATTTGACTTTTACTGTCAGAAGAGTATTTTATATACTGTTTTCATAACACCCTGTTAAGTGCTTACTTAATAATTTTGGCAGCAGATTAATCTCTGCTATTTGCATAGCGTAGTCATGTTTGTGATATATCGTATCGTTGACTCTGGTTCGGTTTTACGTCGTTATCTGCAATATGTTGATATCTGCCAATTCCTATATAATATATATTAAGTTGAATTTGAAATGTTCATTGACATTATTCTGCTTTTTTTGCAGGTGTTCTTGCTGCAGTGGGTGCATCTAATCTGCAGTATGTTGATCTCAATTCTTCACGAAACTTGGTAGTATTTGGTATATCTCTTTTCCTTGGTCTCAGTTTTCCTCGATGGGTTGTTGCGAATGCCCATCTAATAAAAACAGGTAGGTCAGAATAGTGAATTATATTACTTACACTTATGCTAAGTCTCTTCTACAAGAGCTATTATTTTTACTACTTTTACTGTATTTACCATTGGTACTGGTACTGGTACTACTCATACCAATTCTTCAGCTATGGCTATTATATCGGCGTAATATGACAACGACTACTAATACTACTGCCACAGTAAAACTTAAACTAATGCTACCTTTGCTCTTACTGTTTATTTAACTGCGATCGATGTTGTTACGGATACTACTTCTACTACTTCGGCAAGAACTACTACTACTACCACTTCTTCTACTACTTGGACTATAACTACATGTACCTCAACTACTTCTACTACTAATAATACTACTAGTACTATAACTACTACTACAGCTAATAATAATACTTCTACTACTACCACTACTACTAATAGTACTAGTACTTTTATTACTTTTGCTACAACTACTTTTACTACTACTACTATTACTACTACTACTACTATTACTAAAACTACTACTACTACTTCTACTATTATTATTATTATTATTACTCCTTCCACCACTACTGCTACTACATTGTACTACTACTATAATATACTACTACTACTACATTGTACTACTACTTTTATTATTATTACTACTCCTTCTACTCCTTCTACTACTACTACTTCTACTACTACTACTACTACTACTACTACTACTACTATTATTATTATTATTATTACTATTAGTACTTCTTCTACTACTACTCATACAACTTCTACTATTATTATTATTATTACTACTACTTCTACTACTACTACTATTACTACTACTACTACTACTACTATTATTACTCTTACTACTTCTACTACTACTACTACTACTACTACTACTACTACTACTACTACTACTACTGCTACTACTACTACTACTACTTCTACTATTATTATTATTATTACTACTCCTTCTACCACTACTACTACTACTACTACTACTACTACTACTACTACTACTACTACAACTACTTAAATTACTACTACTACAACAACTACTACTACTACTGCTACTACTACTACTACTACTACTACTACTACTACTACTACTACTTCAATTACTTCTACTACTACTATAACTACTACTACTACTACAACGACTACTACTACTACTACTACTACTACTACTACTACTACTACTACTACTGCTACTTCTACTACTACAAATTCTACTTCTACTACTACTACTACTACTAATACTACTACTACTACTACTACTACTACTACTTCTACTACTACTACTACTACTTCAACTACTTCTACTAATAATACTACTACTACTACTACTACTACTACAACGACTACTACTACTACTACTACTACTACTACTACCACCACTACTACTACTACTACTACTTCTACTACTACTAATTCTACTACGACTACTACTATTACTACTACTTCTACTACTACTACTACTTCTACTCCTGCTACTACACTTACTACTACTACTTCTACTACTACTACTACTACCTCTACTACTACCACTACCACCACCACCACCACCACAACAACTACTACTACTACTAATAATAATAATTCTACTACTATTACTAGTACTACTACTTCTACTACTTCTACTACTACTACTACTACTTCTAATACTACTACAATAAACATTTGTTAGAATATATTTGATATCATTTTCTAAAATGCAAACAAACTTTACTATAGTGCGTTAGTTTAAGAAACTAAAACAAAACGTCATTATAGATTGTGCATACATGATGTATCCAGAGAGTTCAACAATCCACGGCCGTGAACAAACGACATAGTAATAAAATACACATATGAAATTTAGTTTTAATTTATTTTACACATAACTAAAATTGCTTAACTTTTATAATTTTATGAAGACATACTGATTGTATAAATAAATCGTATGATGATCATATTTAGAGAATGACACAATGGACCAGGTGTTGAATGCTCTTCTTGCCAACAACATGTTCATGGGATGCTTCTCTGCCCTTGTACTGGATAACCTCGTACCAGGTAATAAACAGCGTACATCAATAAGCAACATCTCAGTTTTGTCACAAAATAAGAACAACTATCTGTAATAGACACAACAGTTTCAGTAAAAGTAAAAAGTCCCTGCAACTGTTAAAGTACAGATACCAAGAAAGTGCGTTACACAGTCATAAATAAAACTATCCATGGCTAGCGGGAGACCTAACAGTCAAAGGTCATGTCCCCCAAAACAGTATACACATCATCAGTATAAATTATCGTTAATAGTATTCTATCATAGTCCAGCTCATTATATGAGAGGCAAAATATTATAATCATTATATACTATTGTAGTTACTCGAACAATAATCTAAATTTTAAAACACTCCAGCTCAGACTTCAACTTTTATATAAAAGATAAAAGAAATATCTATCACTGAAAACAAATACAATATGTTTTTGAAAACTTGGGAATTGTTTCACGACATACTTACTTAGTTTTGTATATAAAGACACTTTTGATGTACATGCATGTTTGAAAATCGAAACGAGAACAAAAGCTTCAAGCCAGAGAAACCCCTCCCTTATTCCCCTCTTTTTTCAGTTATCTCCCAGATACTTTATTGTAGGATAATAATTAAAATATAATATTTACTAGGTTTAACTACTAGTTTAAACATTGCATGAAAGCAATGGGTGAATATTGAATGAAAAAGTGAGAACATATACAATTTCACGTGGAGAATAAATGGGACTCCATTTTGGAGTCTGAAACTGAAAATAATATAAAACAAATAAATTCTATCATAAACAAAACCAAAACATTGAAAAATGTGAATATATGTCTATATTTAAATCGACTCAAAATTTGTCGAAATCTTATTTATCGACATCCTGAACCAACGTCTTAGTTTCATAACGTGTCCATAACAAACAACAATGCAGCCAGTATTAATATATGTAATCTCACTGTTATGTTCGTCATTGTAATATATAATATCCAGTTAATTAAAAATGTTAATTTCTTTTTTCCTCAGATTTATGTGATGACAATACATAATTCGATTGTTTTAATATCACAATTTAGGAACAGATGACGAACGTGGAATCATTGTGTGGCGGAAGAATTCCGATTCTTCTGAAGACGAAGAAATTGATGCAGTGGAGCAGAGTATCTCTCATCTTACAACTAAAACATACGACCTGCCGTTTGGAATGGACTTTATTCGGCGTTTTAAATATGCGAAATACGTACCTTTTCTCCCAATGTTTGAAGGACTGGGTGACTTTAAGTGTTCACGTAGAAATAAAACTGACATTGCTCTCAGTATGAGTGCTGATGGGTTTAAGAAAAACGAAAGTTCAGTTAATGAAGTCACACATTTACAAGCTTGAAATAATCATAAACATAAATGATATTCTCATTCTAAAATCAAAGTTCTCCAAGTACTGACGGCCGGTATTTAATATATATCCATACGCCTTTCTAATTTGATTGATATTATTGTAGTGTTGTTGTTCTCTTTGCTGTATATTTGATAATGACATAATGCAATGCCCACAATATATTTCATTTTTATTATTTGAATTATTTATTTATAAAACATAAAATAAATGGAATTCCTCGAAGCAAAATTAGTCCCTCTTGCGTATGATCATTTTGGCGGTGAACAAGACAACACAGCGTGATTACGACGAGGTGTACTTTTGGTTAAATGCCCGGCTTAAAAGCATTTTTAATCCAAACGAGAATTACATTTCAAATTAAATTAATGTAAAAGAACCATTCTTAAATCTATGGATATAAAAAAGCATATTTTATACAACTTTTAAAAGCAGCAAGATAAATTGATACATGTACCTTTTCAATGCATTAATCACATGCATAAATGCATTAGTAGATTATAATGCTGTGATTCAGATGGGTATATATAGCACATACAGCAATTAATCATTGCCGGTTCTAAAGAGAGACTGTTCTTGAATTTTATCAGGGTGAACTATTTGGAGAAATGTTCTTTGCGGAAAAATAAGAGTTGAAGAGCCATATCGTATTGTATATAAACCATAAGACCTCAACTGTATAGTATGTTATATCCAATAAAACTAAATGCTATTATATTGATGCCCAAGAAAATATTAAATACAACCTTTAAGCGGTATGTTAGATAGTATGATTTCCATAAATTTCTTTTTTCGCTGATGTTTGTAAAGAAATAATTGTTTATAATTTTTGCCATAATCTTAAGAAATAGAATATTTATCAACTTACTATTTCCTACCATTAAGGTTATTCGTAACATTCATATGTAATCTTGCTTCGCACAGTTTGTTTACATTGTATTTATCCTTCCTCAATTGTTTACTGTAGTGGGTAGATACATTAAATTGTCACGTAAACAATGCCCTATCATATGAATCATATATTATATAGACATGTATGTATGTTACCACAACGTGATTGTATTCAACTTAATTAAATTATATTACACCAGTGTTTAGATACTTTGAAACGCCATAATCAGTATGTTTATTATTGATAGTAGTATCGTTTTCTTGTTTAACATAACTCGCAAAGTTCTGTGTGTAATAAAATTCAACAAAACATAACGATCTGCAAATGACAATGCATTATTTCAGAATAAAAATGTTGAACAATACATATTTTTGATAAAGAAATTCTTATACAGTATTATTTCGTAAATGAACCAGACAAAAGTCACATTTGAATGATATATCTAGTTGTAGTTTGGTTTGAAATATTTTCAAAATGGTTCATAGGGGCTGTGCCATCTTTTTATAGAAGGGCAAGGTTAACGCTTGCATAATATATACTGCAATAAGACATCACTGTTGTTAACAATGTGCCTTTTACAGGATTTTAATTGGTGTATGTATTTATGCGCATTTTAGGATTTCACTGCACTGTCTTTAAAAAAATTTGGTCAACCTTCCAGTTACTGTGCATTTTAATGTTCGGATACATTCTTGCTATGACAAAATACTTTCTAAGCGGAATTCATTGTTGCCATGGTAATCCTGGATCGTATTTTATATAGAACAATTCACAAAATTTAATTGTGTAGTGAGACATGAATTAGGTCTTATACCATGATCAGTTGCTTGTAAATTATTTCCACACCCATAGCGCCACACCTAGATACCTCCCACATAGTTTGATGTATTGATAAGCAAGACAATGTCAGAGGCCGCAAAATGGACCGCAGCATCTTGAAAAATAAATACACACACGGCATCTTCAATGTCGGCATTTTATATTTGACAAAAAATACTCATAAAAAATAAACAATACCAGCGAGCTCTTACAGTTTGGTGGTTCCTTACATACATTTAGAACTGGAATAAAGCTAACCGGCTTTAGATAAAAACATGAATTAAGTTACCCGTATAATTGAACTTTACGTTCTCACCGTGACATACTCCCGGCCCCACCTCCCAGAATTTCAATAAAGACCAGATAAATATGTGACTGCTTTTGGGAATAGTCACAGCTCTATGTTGAGCGACAATGAAACAGGAAGAGAATAATATTTAGCCAGCTTATAGGGCAAACAACCGACTGAGCTAGCTGGGCTGTTTGCACATGTTTCCTTCCTGACACACTGTGACATTAATGTAAGGCTGGCACAAAGATATCTACGGGTACAAGCAGCACGGCTTTAGAAAAACATTTAAATAACGTTATAAAGGCAGAGAAAGAAAAAATACAACAAATAACTATAACTTTTTATATTTTATGTTACATATTTATATATTATAGTATTAGTACTAATAGGATAAGACTAAGTACTGATATTTAACTAATTATAATTATTACTTTACCTCATTGACTACTGTAACTTTTGCTTCTCTTATTACTAGTTCTACTTTTACTACATATACCTCTACTACTTTTACTACATCTATTACTTCTACTATTATTTTTTCTACTACTACTACTACTACTACTTCTACTTTTTTCCACTGCCACACAAAGATATATATCCACGGTCTGCTCTTGGTTTTCCTGTGATGATGGCTATAAACAATTTTTTTTCTTTTGTTTTAAAATATTTGTATTATTTTGTAAGTGTTATAACTGGATTCCTTATTTTAAACAAAGGAAATGCATACCTGACAAATTGTTTTAGGATTTCATAGGTAAATTGTTGACCATTTGCTATGAACGTCAATTGTGAAATACAATTGTTAAGAAATATAGATTTAAAACGTATAAAAATATAGATTTAGTATTTATTGTTTTATAATTTTGTCATATTCCCCGCTGTCGAATCTTCCCAAGTCACATTGCCACTTTTGACATCAACATTAAAATCTACATCTTTTTCTTCGTTCTTTTCACATCGATTACAACAGGCGAATCCTTGGAATCCCGGCATAAACGGCACATACTTTGGCCAGGACCACCGTCTAATGTAGCTCATACCGAACGGGAAGTCATACGTTTTTAACGAAAGGCCACCAACAGTCTCGTCGTCGTCTTCGTCTGTTTCATATGAAGTTTTAGGGATTTTCGCCCACACAGATATTCCCCGCTCCTCAGGTGTGCCTATGTTTATATAAAATGTAATTGTCAACAAGAATTTTCCAAGAACACGGGTTCAAGGATAAAAAAATTTCGTAACTGACAAATGAAATTAACAGACAAATATTTAGTAATGGTTATGACATTTTGTAAAGTACATTATGTAAGATATTGCCTAAGGATGATCTTGTATAAGGCCGTGTATGACTATGGTGGTCGTATAAAGATACTTAAATGCAAGAAGACCTATTTTCTCCAGAAGTCATTGACGTGACGGACAATGTAAGTTCTTTCTACTCATGATAGATAGGCAGAACGACTTTATTTATACCTATTTTAAAGATCATTTAATGTGGATTTTATCCAAAATTCAAAATGTATTAGAAAGTGCAGTTTACATACACATACATTTCATAGGCATATAAATTTATTATATTCATTGAATATATGTATGCCGGGAGCAAATATTTGGCTAACTACTTATGCAATACTATACTTTCAAAATATGTAAAAGCTTAATGCAGAAATAAAGGACTTCATATATATATATATATATATATATATATATATATATATATATATGTCACAAAATGTCACCAGTAGAGTATACTGGTCGTACATAGCTCTTGTAAGTTATCAGGTACACCCAAATATATTGTTCGAGTTGAAACAATTTCACAATAGTCATGATATATTCATTTAACACGTAAAAGCGTGCACATTTTAAGTGGCCGCCAGAGAGGCCGTGTCATAAGTTTAGTTTTGTGCTAATGCATGTAAACGTATGGGTATATCTTCCTTACACGGCAAAAGTGTACAAGGGGCCTCTCTTGTAGATTCAATACTGCAGATTTAGCCGCGTTTGTCACGGATTGAACGGGGGAAATAGGGATTTGGGCGTAATGTTTGCTATAAAACCCATTGTCTTCTAGCTCTCGCCGGAATAGTCGATAGTACGTTGTTGGAACAGAGATTGGACGGCAAACTCACAGGCAAAATGTGCCTAAGCCATCCAGGATCTAAGCCATCCAGGATCTAAGCCATCCAGGATCTAAGCCATCCAGGATATAAGCCTCCCGGAGTGGAGCTAAGCCTTTAGGGTGTGTAAGCCCTTCAGGTGATTCTACACTAGAATCAACATAACGTTTACGAGCGGTGGAGACGGTCCCCGTACCTGCGCAACAGGGCCAGGTCATAGTATCGACACCCCGGGACACGAGGTGGGCCCGTTATCAGTCCTCACTGGAGGAACGTCATCCACAACCTCATTAGAGGTTAACCATCATTAGATCACGTCATCAACCCTTATAGAAGGCATTTGATGACAATCACCCATTGAATTCGCGCATCATCATCTTCATGAGCTCTCGCGCATCACAGTTATCGCGCTAGATCATAGATCAACATTGGTTTAGCTTTAACAATATTTTAGTGTCTTATAAATTAAGTATTTAGAACAATACTAAGAACGTCTTAAACGTTCATAAGAACACTCTTTTCATATTTCATTTGTGTATTCGCTTGTTTTTTTTTTATAATTGTATATATATTGAACATATTTTTAAAGTTGTATTAAACTTATGTAAATGTATTCTCCGTCATTGATTCTTTCGTGAGTTAGCCCAACACTAAGGTCATCCTGTGACAACTGGTTTTCAGAGTAGTGGGATTTTGGGCGACTACGAAGGGAAAGAATCAATAAGTGATCTTTATTATGATATACTAAATCTCTACTTATTATTTTAGAATTGTGTACCACCCTCTGATCCATCAAGGCGACTGTCGACGATCACGGCCAAAGCTTGGAAGACAAGTCAAGACACGACAAGGGTAGGGTGAGTCCAAACTTTTGTTTTGTCCGTTCTTTCCTTGGCGCGAGGTCGCAGTGGTCTACACGAGTGGGTCTGAGGCACTTTTTGCTAAATAATTTGTTTTACCTCCCTTGATATACCAATAGTATCCAATCAGGTTGGCGAACAAGACGTTCTACTCATGTTGTGACACTCGAGTAAACTTATATTGATGGGAGAAGTAAATAAATATGTTCATGTCATACACATTTCTATGATTATTTAAGGTTTATGTCTAATATCAAATATAGATATTTTATGTAGTGTATATGTTTGTGGAAGCTAGATACTATCTATACATAACCGTTAGTAGTTAGCGCCAGTACAAATGTGTATGTAACTTGTCCTATGATGATGCCCAGGTATTTACCGAGGACACAGTGACTTGCCAGTAGTAGTTAGTTGAGTAGGATTATTAGTGACGTGTGTATTGTAATATTGTAGTGTGTAGTCCACAATGTCTATAACCATGACGTCCATAAAGGATCTTACGGAAATGGGTAAGGAGTTAGGGTATGCTGGAGAGGAGCTTAGAACCTTTGTTAAAGACGAACAGGCTAGGGAAAGGGAATTTAGACTTAAGGAAAGAGAATTAGCAAAGCAGGAAAGAGATGAAGAAAGTAGATTAGCTAAAGAGAAGGTAGAATTAGAAAGTAGACTAGCCACAGAGAAGTTAGAATTAGAAGGTAGGTTAGCTAAAGAGAAGCGAGATGATGAAAGTAGATTAGTAAGGGAGAAGCAAGCGTTAGAACATGAGAGGTTCGAAACAGATGGTAGACTAGCTAAGGCTAATGCAATGATGGAGAGGGAGCAAAAAGAGTATGAGCATAAGTTAGCTTTAGAGTTGGAAGCGGCTAAGGCACATAGTAAGGATAGTAAAACTGAAGAGAAAGGTAGTTATTCTGGGAAGTTAAAAGGTTCTAAGTTACCATACTTTGATGCTGACCACGATAACATGGACAGTTACTTGTTACGGTTCGAGCGTTATGCTGAGTTACAGGAATGGACCAAAGCTAAGTGGGCAGTTCATTTAAGTGCGTTATTGAGAGGCAAGGCCTTAGACGTATTTTCTCGATTGCCTAGTGTAGATGCTCTTGACTATGACAAGTTAAAGGATGCTCTTTTAAAGAGATTTGAGTTAACTGAAGAAGGTTTTAGAAAGCGGTTTAGAGCTTGTCTGCCTGAGAAAGGCGAATCATTTATTCAGTTTATTAGTAGGTCTAGAAATTACTTAGATAGGTGGTTAGAGTTAGGGAAGGTAGCGCAGACTTATCAGGGCCTCATAGATTTCTTGTTGCGGGACCAGCTATTCAATGTTTGTAGTAGAGATCTGTTCTTATTTCTAAAAGAAAGAAAACTAACTAGTGTAGATGAAATGGCAACACAAGCAGATCAGTTTGCCGAGGCTAGAGGTGGAGCTCATAATGTAGTGTCGAAAGACAGAACTTTTAGGGATAGGCAAGGGAATGATCATAGTCATAAACAAAAAGGCCAGAGTGGAAACTATAGAGGTGGAGGTAGTTCGATGGGTGCTAGAGGAGGTAGCAATAGTGGTAACATAGGGAGACCTTTTATTCGTTGTCGTCACTGTAATGGGAATCATGCTTCACATGAGTGTAGGAAAGCGGTAAACGTGTCCGCTGTCGTAGACAATTTTAGTGACAATAGTAGAGTGGACAACAATGGAGGGAGTCGGAACCAAGGAGGTGGTCAAAACCGAGGTAGAGGTAGAGGTAGAGGTAGAGGTAGAGGTAGAGGTAGAGGTAGTAATAGTCCGGTTATTAAAACCGAGAGTAGTAGCTGTTGTGTTAAAGCGGATGGTGCAATGGCGAAGATCGGAACATGTCTCTTTCCGTACGCAAATCTTCCAACGGCAGATGGTAGAGTGAATGGCACGGACGTAACTGTAATGAGGGATACAGGGTGTACAGGTGTGGTAGTTAGGCGTAGTTTAGTTACGGTTAGTGTATGTTGTTAAATAAGTCGGTAGAACACGTGCCAATAGCGAGAATAGATGTAGATACACCTTTCTTTAAAGGGACTACAGAGGCACTATGTATGGACGACCCGATGTATGATATAACGATAGGGAACATAGAAGGTTCAGTACTTCCGGTAATGTCCGATTTTAGAAGTAGCATAAGTAATGCAGTAGAGACTAGAGCGCAGGTTCAGAAGCAAGCTCAGGCTTATAGAAAATTAAAGGTTCCTGCAGCCATAGGTGACATATCCAAAGCGGAGTTTATAGAAGCACAAACTCAAGACGAGTCGTTAGAGCCTTATAAAGTGAAGGCCAAGGATGGTGTAGTGAATAAGTATAAAGGGTCCGGTAGTTGTAAGTTTGTACATAAGAATAGGTTATTGTACAGAGAATTTTAAGATAGTGGTAGTAGACAGTTTCACCAATTAGTGGTACCTACCCAGTATAGAACGACAGTGCTTAAGGTAGCTCATGAGTCAATTATGGGAGGTCATTTAGGCGTAAAGAAAACGTCAGATAGAGTATTGGCAGAATTTTATTGGCCAGGCGTTAGTGGAGATGTAACTAGGTATTGTAGGTCCTGCGATGTATGCCAAAGGACAGTACCAAAAGGTCGAGTGACCAAAGTACATTTAGGTCAGATGCCACTGATAGATATACCATTTAAGCGGGTAGCCGTAGACATAGTGGGACCAATTTTTCCAGTGTCGGATAGGAAAAATAGGTACATTTTAACCATGGTCGACTATGCAACTAGGTATCCGGAGGCAGTGGCATTGCCCTCAATTGAAACTGAGAGAGTAGCTAACAGTAGGTTAATGAGGTGGGCACTGACTCTGCAGCCTTACCGGATGAAAATTAAAGCGATCCGAGGAAAGGACAATATTGGGGCAGACTATTTAAGTCGCCGCACATAATCACCGGTTTAATATAATAGTGTATTGCAGTGTAGTGTACAATTGTAAAATAGTGTTGAAATTGTAATTACATATTATAGTTAGAGTATAACTGCAGTGGATGAGCGATCAGCTTGTACGTTTTGACTGGTCAGTTGCTAAGAAGAATTAATAGTTTCTTAACGTGTAAATATTAATTATCATTTTGTTGAATTTTAAAAAGTGTAGCACTTTCTTTAAGTGGGGAGATGTTGTCACAAAATGTCACCAGTAGAGTATACTGGTCGTACATAGCTCTTGTAAGTTATCAGGTACACCCAAATATATTGTTCGTGTTGAAACAATTTCACAATAGTCATGATATATTCATTTAACACGTAAAAGCGTGCACATTTTAAGTGGCCGCCAGAGAGGCCGTGTCATAAGTTTAGTTTTGTGCTAATGCATGTAAACGTATGGGTATATCTTCCTTACACGGCAAAAGTGTACAAGGGGCCTCTCTTGTAGATTCAATACTGCAGATTTAGCCGCGTTTGTCACGGATTGAACGGGGGAAATAGGGATTTGGGCGTAATGTTTGCTATAAAACCCATTGTCTTCTAGCTCTCGCCGGAATAGTCGATAGTACGTTGTTGGAACAGAGATTGGACGGCAAACTCACAGGCAAAATGTGCCTAAGCCATCCAGGATCTAAGCCATCCAGGATCTAAGCCAGGATCTAAGCCATCCAGGATCTAAGCCATCCAGGATATAAGCCTCCCGGAGTGGAGCTAAGCCTTTAGGGTGTGTAAGCCCTTCAGGTGAGTCTACACTAGAATCAACATAACGTTTACGAGCGGTGGAGACGGTCCCCGTACCTGCGCAACAGGGCCAGGTCATAGTATCGACACCCCGGGACACGAGGTGGGCCCGTTATCAGTCCTCACTGGAGGAACGTCATCCACAACCTCATTGGAGGTTAACCGTCATAAGATCACGTCATCAACCCTTATAGAAGGCATTTGATGACAATCACCCATTGAATTCGCGCATCATCATCTTCATGAGCTCTCGCGCATCACAGTTATCGCGCTAGATCATAGATCAACATTGGTTTAGCTTTAACAACATTTTAGTGTTTTATAAATTAAGTATTTAGAACAATACTAAGAACGTCTTAAACGTTCATAAGAACATTCTTTTCATATTTCATTTGTGTATTCGCTTGTTTTTTTTTTATAATTGTATATATATTGAACATATTTTTAAAGTTGTATTAAACTTATGTAAATGTATTCTCCGTCATTGATTCTTTCGTGAGTTAGCCCAACACTAAGGTCATCCTGTGACAATATAGAATCGTGTCTTTCGTTTATAATGAACTTATATGGTGAACCGTCAGTTTTAATTCAAGTTTAAACTTAGCCTTGCAGAGATTTACAATGATTTGTGACATTTTTTAAGTTGTGAAATCTATTCATTGTTTACCGTATGTCTGTGCTTTAAAAATTAAAACAAACTACAATAATAGTACACAAAACAAACAGAGATACCTGTGATGAAGATCGAGTACACTTATAATGTAGTTCGATGAAATGAACTTTATTTGCAGGACATCATGAGTTCTGAATATACATAGTCATTTACCAGTTTGCAATACAAACATAGCCTATAATGATCATGTAAAAAGTGCTGACATATGCATTTTTATATTTCATTTAGTTCATCAGTTGCGGAGAGATATTCATTAACACTTACCTGGAAGGATGTTGTCCAAGAAAAGGGCTGTGAAAGATCCGACAAACATGTTGTTGGCTAACAATGCCTTCAGTATCTGATCAAAATCCTCACTACCTGAGATAGATTAAAAGTAATTACGTTACGTTGTATTGCAATATGCAAGAGTCACTGAAAACTTTGTTTATAACGATTAATATCAATTTCCTTCCTTGTTTTAGAGTGAGGTGTCTTGTTAGAATGGTAAAACAATACGAATAACAGTTTGAAAAATTACATGGTTTAAAGGAAGTATATCGGGATTTCTTAAATTGGGTTAAATAGACTAAAATAGAATTTCCATTTAAAATTGCAACTTATTTTGTGACGTATTAAATGTGTCACATGATAACATTTGGATTTCAAGTTGCTCCCTTATACAGGTTTACACGTTGTTAAATTTATTTCCGCTTAATATTAGTCCAAATAACGATGCGAAGCTCGTCAAGCAGTATTTAAATGCTATCTATTCTGAAAATGGAAATATTGTTTCAAGTTTACCACTCCGTTTAAAATATCGACTGTCACGTTTCGGTTGATTTGATTTTTCAAACAATTCAGATATTATTTATTTATGATAATGAGATTCTTTTTATCCATTGTGTAACTAATTTCTTTTTTTAAGAGTGTTAGGGCGTTTTTTCTTGATATACAACCATTAAAGGACACACGGCAATCTTAGTATTGTCTTTATCTTTTAGTTCTTTGATTCATGTTTCCGCCTAATATCAAAATCATAATTAAAAATATATACACTTCTACTGCATTCGGTCTATATGAACAGTATAGATTAGCTACATTTCATTTTCAGCTAAAAAGGAGTTCAAATACTATTGTTTATATGAGACATTAAATTTAAACATAGAATATCTACTTAAAATGATCAACTTACGGCTATAATTGTATATAACACCATAACTAATGATGAATAGATTAAACTTTGGTAAATGATATATATTAAAAACATACCACCCCTTATATAAAAATATCTGTCATAAAAAAGCTTCTTATATACAATTGTCATTTAAAGAATAACACTTGTGTGAAATGCTATATGTTCTGTAAAGTGAAATTGTAATATATTGTAATGTATTGGAGAACAAAATAAAAACATACAAAAAAAAGGACTAATTTGCATTTCATCGGTTGCTAGATTTTGTTTTGCTTGTACAACGTAAATTTTACATGAACATTACGTGACGTATGTCGCAAATTACCATAAATGCGTGCACTCATTCAGTTCTAGAATGCGCCGCTGATCCATTGATGTTATTGGCTTTGCAGTTTAAAGTGTATGATCATAGTTTTATCTAACAAAGTTAGAAAACATAAGTAAAAATAAATATAGAAAAGCAAGTGTAGTTTAATGTTACCGAAACGACAGCTATGCCACCATCAAAACACACTAATTATTTTATTTTTACTTTTAATCCTAAGACTTGAATGAAATATATATATATACATGGTACACATGGTGATACCAGAACAACACTTATTATTTGTTTTTCATTCACTATGATTAAACTTGTAGACAATGAAAGCTTTATGAAGTTATTGTCCTATTATCATCAAGTCTACAATACGTGAACAAAAACTAAGTAAGATTTGTTCCGGATATCATCAGTGACTTAACTGTACTGTTTTGGTTTCATGACACAGGGATGGTCCAGTTATTCGTAGAAACTACAATTAAGACCTAATCACACAGGAGCGGCGGCTGAATACATGCGAGTTCTTTTATGTTTTCACAAAATGGTGAAATTATAAACATTAATATAAGTTATTGAGTATAATCAATATCCACACGAACACGCATTTTTGTAAGCAATTAATTTGTCTGTCTGTCTGATGTCTGTCTGTCTGTCAGCTAAAAAGAACCAATCAACAATATGAATTATACACTGATGTAAATATATTGCGACATCCCCCTAAATTAATACAGTGACTATAAATCACATTTACAGCTACACTCATATTATATGAAATATACATTTAGGGAAGCATCATGTATGTTTGTAATATATTCATCGAACTGATTCCCTAACTGTGCTTTAACTACAACTTTACACACAGCTTTGTTATAATTGAATATAAACTGAACGGAACAGCTAACCCGCCACATGACATTTTATGTACCTGACATTTTATTGTTTTCTCAAAATATATCGAAATAATTTCCTTGACTTGAATAAGAAAAACATTGCTGTGTGAAATCAATACAAAATTGCAGTTCCTTAGGTATTATATTAGTTTCACTCAGTGTCGGTTACCAAATTCTCTTGCTCATTTATATTTACATTGATCGATATTAAGTTGTGTATCATGTGGGTTTGTTTAGCTGATAGGAGATTGTACAAATACAAGTAAATGTAGAAGGTGTTACTAATATTTAATCTTGCTCGATGATTAAATATAGCACTGCCCATGTCTGTCTTCTGTGTCATTTTACGTTTGTACTTAAGTCATTTTTTATATCTCAAAGAAAATAATTATTGTTTCTTGCTTCAGATTATTCTATAATGATATACTGGATGTGACAACAGAGTGTTTGTACTATTTTACATTGAATACATATGAACAATCTGATTTTTTTCTAAATATTTCACTATAGTGGTAATGATACATATTCTGTGGCCTAATGGTTTAGTCGAAGGTTCGGATCCTGGTGGAAGCATTTGTTTTTTTCCTAATGCGGCTGGTTGCTTACCCAGCAGCTAGTTGAATTGAGGGGTATCGAATTTCTAACAGCCTGACGCCTGGCAAGGATAGCTTCTGGGGAGTAAATTTGAACAACATAAAAGTGACTCAGAAGCCCATTGTGGAGAAATTGTTGTTTTTAAAAGACCATTGCTTTATCATTTACCTTCTATCTTTTATAATAAGCGCTTGAATTTCAGACCTTAATTTCTGGGTTATACACTAACACTAACAGTATGAAAGCGTTGCTTTGGTTTCGGATTAGCTTCATAAGAACCTTTTTAGCTCGGCTATTTGTAGAATAGGAAAGCTATTGTACTCGCCACGGCGTTGGATTTTCAGGTTAAAGTTTTTTTATCAGGTATGATATCTATGCAACCAGTCATACGATATGAATGAAACTTAACATGTGTATTCAGTATCATCAATGAAACACACATATATAAGAACCATAACTCTGGGTTGCATCTTTACATAGTTATATCCCTTTTGGACTTACAAAATTTGGTAAGAGATTTTAAGAGGTTGAAGTTTTTGATTTGGTAATTATTTCATCATCCTATCATTGGATATGAATGAAACTTCACATGTGTGTTTAACGTCTTCTAGGACACTCATAGAGACAAAAATCATAAATCTTGATTGCATTTTTGCAGAACGATTTCCCTTTTAGACTTTGAATTTTATTTCTAGTAGGTTAATGTTTGTAGTACAGGGCCTTGATCTTAGACGTTTGACAAATAGGTTCAGTTCTCAAATTTGTTCAAACCTTGAACCTGGGGTCAAAATTGGCCTGCCCTAAAGGGTACTTTTTTATTTCTATTTTCTAAAAGATTAATCTTTTATCCCCCGCTTTTAGGGGTAACAATATTCGCTTTTTTTATTTAAGTTTAATATTTTTTTTTCTTTTTTGTAAAGTTTAATCCTTTTTTTTATATTTATATATAGTATCCAGCTGTAGTAAACTGTGCATGCTGGTACATGATCATTTCAACTATAGTTCAATTTTTATGAACTGGTACCGATATATTCCCCTCTAAGGTGAAATTAGTGCATAGGTTTATATGTCAAAGTAAAACAAAAAAATAAGGCAATACGAGCCATCCATTCAATTGGTTGTTTTCAAAAAAATAAAACTGGTGATAATGAATATGAATACTGTTAGTGACTTATTATTAACAGATAAGCAATAACTATAGCTTACTTTTACCACCTCTGAGTTTTAATTGTCTTTCATTTCGACTTTTTTCCTAAAAAAAACTGTTATTTTAGAACAGCATCGAAATAGTCCGACAGCTCTTGTTATATATATTTTTAACATTTTTCCGAAAAGAGATTTATTTATCATATTCAGATTCAGTTATACGTGTTGTATAGTCGATTTTTTAAAGAAGGCTCATTATTTTAAAACTGGACGGAGAAATTTCGCTTGGTAATTATTGCCTGCTGTTGTCTTTCACAAACATAAGTTAACGGTTGACATATATAAAGCAATGTTTTTATATTGTATTTTGTATTAAATCCAAAAGATTAACCCGCGGTTCAACAACAAAATGAATCGCCCAATAATAATTCTCATGATTACAAAAAAGTGCTTTATTTTTTTTTGGTAGATTCAGGGACCATTTAACAGCAAATAATATGTAACAACAACGTATTTAGTAAGAAAAAAATGTATTACGGGCCTAAACTTCTTCGTGCTCGATCGATGCAAAAAGCTTTTGATATTATCATTCTACATACTTCCTGCAACTTGTACTATTGGGAGTTATGTAATATAAGGCACATAGGTCAATAAGTTATTTGCGCTACATACGTCCTGCAACTTGTACTATTGGGAATTATGTTATATAAGGCACATAGGTCAATAAGTTATATGCGCTACATACGTCCTGCAACTTGTACAGTTGGGAGTTATGTTGTATATCGCACATAGGTCAATAGTAATATGCGTTACATACGTCCTGCAACTTGTACTTTTGGGAGTTATGTTGTATAAGGCACATAGGTCAATAAGTTATATGCGCTACATACGTCCTGCAACTTGTACTATTGGGAGTTATGTTATATAAGGCACATAGGTCAATAAGTTATATGCACTACAAACGTCCTGCAACTTGTACAGTTGGGAGTTATGTTATATAAGGCACATAGGTCAATAAGTTATATGCGCTACATACGTCCTGCAACTTGTACAGTTGGGAGTTATGTTATATAAGGCACATAGGTCAATAAGTTATATGCGCTACATATGTCCTGCAACTTGTACTATTGGGAGTTATGTTATATAAGGCACATAGGTCAATAAGTTATATGCACTACAAACGTCCTGCAACTTGTACAGTTGGGAGTTATGTTATATAAGGCACATAGGTCAATAAGTTATATGCGCTACAAACGTCCTGCAACTTGTACTATTGGGAATTATGTTATATAAAGCACATAGGTCAATAAGTTATATACGCTACATACGTCCTGCAACTTGTACTATTGGCAATAATTTTATATAAGGCACATAAGTCAATAAGTTATATGTGCTACATACGTCCTGCAACTTGTACTATTGGGAGTTATGTTATATAAGACACATAGGTCAATAAGTTACATTCGCTACATACGGTATTGCAAATAGACAATAATGCAAATATCTTAGTACAGCAAGAACTAACGTTAAACATATCGATTCATGGCACCTTTGTTGATGATTATGTCTGACTAAAGGAGAATAAATACCTCCAGTATAGCAATGACTAATGTTACACACAGTCACCATGTACTTTTGATGAAAAGGTTGAAATGAATGACATTTCGTTGAATTATTATCAGCCTATTATGATTCAGTGTATAAATTGCAGTTATTAGCACGATACTAGGAGACTAGATTAATTATCGATTTCATTTTAGTTGACGTCAATCGTAGCATTTGTGTGCGCATGAGCAAACATTCGGTTGATAAATAAAGAGGTACAAAGTATCGAATTATTTTTATCACAAGAAAATACGTCGCATTAAGTTGTTTTTGCTGGGAATAACACTTTTTCCTTGTAGATACGGATAATACCTGTCTTTATCCACCGAATACAAAATTAATACTGATTTTTTTTATGCTCATGCGCACATAAATAATATAACTGACGTCATAGTCAGCGTCAAACTTGACGGACAACATCAAGCATTAACGAGAAGGTACGATGATACACTCTATTAGGTAAACATAAATTGATTAATTTAAATAACAAGCAAAATCAAATTAAAGTTAAATTCATGAAATAAGAACAGAATATATGTTTTGTTTTGTCACAGTAAACATACTATGTTTATGTTATGTTATATAACTTATAATATCGTGATATCATGTTTTTAAGGCATTGCCTTTGGGATAAAAGTCTGTGTGGAGCACGTGGTCCAGTGGTATGTGAGGTGTCCTTGAGCAAGACACGTTTCCGCATATGCTTTATACTGGTTCTAACCATGATTTGCCTAAGTTTTAACTTGTTTCACAATCGAAGTGAAATAAATAAGTTTAAACGATATAAAGGAATGTATAAGAAGGTATAACACGCAATGCGTTAGAACAAATATTTGTTTTAAAACACTTCATAGAAATTCCGTACCTGTTTGAACCAGATTCTCGTTTGCTACTAACCATGGTGGAAACCCGAGTCCCAAAAACAAGGCCATTCCAAACACAGCGAGGTTTCGTGATGAGTTGAGGTTCACAAATTGTAAGTTAGATGCTCCAACCGCCGTTAGAACCGCTATCAAGAAAAAAATCAAACAACAAGTAAAGGGTTAACTGTATTTAATATGTTCATTTTGGATAATCTATGGCATTTTTGTCGAGTTGTGAAATTTCGTTTAATGGCGACGTGTTGCTAAAGATATAGGACCAAGATTATGGTTTCGAATACACGATGGTCGCGTTTAAAAAAAAATGAAAAGGAATATTAAGGGAAATTACGAAAAAAAAAGAAGTCTCAAATTTCCATGTCTACTTACGTCTAGATAATTTTCATTACTTTTTCTTTTTGCATGTTAAGTTGATAATATTTGTACATGGATAGTGAGTCATAGAGCATGTCTACCTGTTCGTCTAACTGCGTCGTGAGACGTTCAGCATACGACATAACCGCCATTATGACATCAACATATACAAAATACAAACTACAATTAATTAAGATTAAGAATCTAAGACTTTTTGTGAATATATGCATGTATGATAAGATTTAGCTCATTCGTAGTTGTTAAGATATAGGATGTCAATAGTAACTGTATGCAGTGCCCTAACTACTGACAATATCAGATATTGGAAGCGATACATTATGCACAATATATTATAATTCCATCCATGTTTCAACTTTTGAAAATAAATTGCTTTCTAATTGCAGTACAGAAATACTTAAAAGAGATACTCACCAAATAATACCATAAAAGAGCCTCCAGTTACAGGGTCCGGCAGGGTTGCAATTATGGAATTAAATTTACCTAAACATCCAAATAACGCCATGAAAAAACCGGCAACCAATACTACACGCCGGCTTCCAACCTGTAGGAAACGAAATAGATAAAGAGTAAACGGTACGGATTTCTGTATTTTGGGAGAATATGAGTCTTCTTCAGTATGAAAATTTAGTTAACGCGTCGCTAATCACGAACATGTTCAATAAAACAGTGTCGGCTCTTTCTTGCTCTTTTATTTCGTTCTGTTCTTCCAAAAGCGCTTATAAGATATCATAAACGTTATAGGCATCATCTATTTAGTGTAAAATATTTAACACAGTGACTGATTATTTTTTATGATTTCGTTTTGTTCATAACCATGTGTTCATTTCTGCATTCTGCGGCAATAACAATCTTCGGATTTCCAGTAATCAATTAATCACAAATACAATTACGACCTATTTAAACACCTACTAGAAAGTAACACGTGTTGTTGTAGACATCGCACCGATTTCTTCAAGTTAACAGGTTGTTTTTTCAGATTAGGTACGGTTGGATCCTTTCGCGGATATAAAATTGTTCTGGCGAAGCCTCTTTAAAAACTAACCAATCTGGACATTTAGCAATAATACAAACGAATGTATATTGGATTAGTCTGTAGTTCAGACCTAGCTCTCCCGATTGGGTCCGTTAAATCACACTGTTGGGAAAGCCGCATTTGAGCACGTTGATTGGTCAGTTGCTTTGACAGAAAATTTGAATGACGTCAGAGTTTAGTAAGCGTTCCATTGCTATGAATTTTGGAACATGCATAGAATTCCCTGCTTTGTCATTGTAAATTAATAAACCTGATTTGGGAGATAAAAGGTTCTGGGATAGACTAATATACAATTTGGATACGAATAAACGAGTACAATGTATTTGTATTGATTGATTGATTGATTGCATATTTAGCGTCATTTTTATGCCATCGAGGGCTAACAGACGATCAGATCAGTTAACCTAACCACTGTTTCCTGGGATTAACCAGTACTCGAGCACACCCCATTTCCGCAAGTAACTGATAACTTTCCCACTTGAATCAGTGGTGAGAGACGAATGATAATGAGACACAATGTCGTATATCAAACATCACGGAGACTGTTGCCGGGCGGGGGATTCGAACTCACGACCCCTGGATTGACAGTCAGACGCGTAACCGACTGAGCTAATATAGTTAATCAGGAAATATCCCGTTAAATTTGCAGAGGAACCTGAGTAGCCGTCCTTCTGAAAGTAACTGGCCTGTTTTTTCGTGTAACGTTTTGTTTTACCGAACTGCATTCGAATGCCCGACCTCAGCGGAGAGAGGTTAGTGGTCACAAGACGACAGCGTATTACATTACAATAGCAGAGAATAACCAACATAAAAGAGTAACTCAAAATTAGCCGAATTCATAAATTAGTAGACAAAACAGTGTACTAGCTGCTGGAATGAAACTCAGAGAGAGGTAATCGGTTGAAAAAATCGTAGCATAAAAGTCCCAACAAGGCAATAAATGTTTAAAGAGGTACTAAGAGAAGATTGTTTGACGTTGACAGTTAATTGACTTCTTTGTTGTTTGCGTCCTATACAAACAACACAGACATTCGATTGAGATCTTGTGAAAACGTTTCGGTGCATGAATGTATAGGTCCTCGTAAACAATAGACTTACACAATAAACATGGTAGTCACACATTCAATACACATTACATTACAAGTGAAAATGATAAAAAAATCAGCTATAATTTAGCTTATATGTTACAGTAGCTGATTCCAAGAATCTCTCTTATTGTACGTATAATCTAGGAAATAGTTTTGAAGAACGACCCAATTTATCAGTTATACCAGATATGTACATTAAATTGTTTCATTAATTATACCAGATATGTATGTTGAATTGTTTCATTAATTATACCAGATATGTATATTGAATTATTTCATTAATTATACCAGATATGTATATTGAAATGTTTCATCAATCTTACCAGATATGTATATTGAATTGTTTCATTAATTACACCAGATATGCATATTGGACGTTTTATTAATTACACCAGATATGTATATTGAATTAATCTTACCAGATATGTATATTGGATGTTTCATTAATTACACCAGATATATATATTGAATTGTTTCATTAATTATACCAGATATATATTGAATTGTTTCATCAATCTTACCAGATATGTTTATTGGATGTTTCATTAATTACACCAGATATGTATATTGAATTGTTTCATTAATTATACCAGAGATGTATATTGAATTGTTTCATCAATCTTACCAGATATGTATATTGGATGTTTCATTAATTACACCAGATATGTATATTGAATTGTTTCATTAATTATACCAGATATGTATATTGAATTGTTTCATCAATCTTACCAGATATGTATATTGAATTGTTTCATCAATCTTACCAGATATGTATATTGAATGTTTCATTAATTACACCAGATATTTATATTGAATTGTTTCATCAATCTAACCAGATATGTTAATTGAATGTTTCATTAATTATACCAATAATGTACATTGAATTGTTTAATTAATTATACCAGATATGTACATTGAATTATTTCATTAACTACAACAGATATGTACATTGAATTGTTTAATAAATTATATGTATATTGAATTGTTTCATTAATTATACCAGATATGTATAGTGAATTGTTTCATCAATCTTACCAGATATGTATATTGGATGTTTCATTAATTATACCAGAGATGTACATTGAATTGTTTCATCAATCTTATAAGATATGTATATTGAATGTTTCATTAATTATACCAGATATGTACATTGAATTGTTTCATAAATATACCAGATATGTACAACGAATTGTTTCATTAACTACAACAGATACGTACATTAAATGTTTGATTAATTATATCATATATGTATATTGAATTGTTTCATCAATCTTACCAGATATGTATATTGAATGTTTCATTAATTACACCAGATATGTATATTGAATGTTTTGTTAATTATACCAGATATCTACATTAAAGTGTTTCATTAATTATACCAGAAATGTACATTGAATTGTTTCATTAGCTAAAACAGATATGTACATTGAATTGTTTCATTAATTACACCAGTTATGTATTTTGAATTGTTTCATTAATTATACCACATATGTATGTTGAATTGTTTCATTAACTACACCAAATATGTATATTGCATTGTCTCATTAACTACACCAAATATGTATATTGAATTTTCTCATTAATTATACCAGATATGTATATTGAATTGTTTCATTAACTACATCAGATATGTATATTGAAGTGTTTCATCAATCATACCAGATATGTATATTGCATGTTTCATTAATTACACCAAATATGTATTTTTTGTTATTTCACCAATCGTACCAGATATATATATTGAATTGTTTCATAAATTATACCAGATATGTATATATCATTTTTTCATTAACTACACCAGATATGTATATTAAATTGTTTCATTAACCATACCAGATATTTATATTGAATTGTTTTATAAATGAAAAGCGTATATACCTTGAACAGCATGTTGATATATATGGGTGCTGAATGCAATTTTGTTATTTATCTATGAAGTGAAATATGTTAACCTGGATTTAAATATTTGAAAATTCATCTTTATTTTCAAAAAAAACTGGCATACCTTAGTTAAGTCTATGATGCCGATGTTCTGACTACATGACGTCACGCCATACCCGACGCCAACGACGGCTGACAATATACAGTCTATGCCTTCGATAAGAATACCTTAAATTTAGAAAAAAATATATATGATCACATGACGAGAATACAAAAAAACTGGTGATAATAAACAATACGTCATTTTGAGTCATCAGTATTTATTAAACTTTCGAACCATTGACTGGATCAAGGACTTGTATAGAAGGATAGGAAACTTGCATCTCCTGGCTAAATGTTGATAAAATAGCACAAGAAGGATTAATTATTTGGCAATTAATCATTCATAATTCATATGCAACAGATATATTGTACATAAACTGTAAGTTGTCTCTAATCTTGAAATGATCATAAATTAAAGAATTAATTTGAAAGAAAATGTCCCGTACTTTGTCGTTGTTTTAGCTGCGGTATACAAATGTTGTAATCAAAAGCACATAAACAATTTTAAACACACATTTCTGAGAATGGTATATATTTGATGATAATTTCATTTTGCAATGTGAGAATTTTAATTTGTGTTTCTGAGATGAATGGAAGTTCAGATAATGGAAAACGAGAAATTGTGAGATTTTTAGTGAATACGCGAGCGTTCACAAAATCTCAATCATTTCCCTTTCCTTCTCTGTATGCACTTCTTCACTGGATAATCATGAATATCTTATAATAGTACTCAGTCCTTGTTTCAATTTAATTCAATTATTGCTTAAGGTTCTTCGCCAGCGGCAGACAATGCACAGTTTATGTCTTCAATAAGAATACGTTTTAAATATAAAGGAAGAGATATATTCAGATACCGAGAATATAACGTACTGGTGATAATAAACAATTAGTCATTTTGTGTATTCAGCATTTATCAAACTTGTTAACATTATGAACTTGGCTCTCGTTTCGGAATAATTCCATAATTCCTTAAAATTGTTTGCTTACTAATTGATAAGTGCTAAACACTGTCAATAGGATGGGCGTCTGTTGATCGGTTTATGTCTACGTTGCAAACAATGTTGCACACAACAGGCTAAGAGTTCAACAACAGGTTCCGGGATAAGATAAAACATACAGTTTCATACTCTGAATAAAAATACAGCCAGTTAAAACTAACACATTCATAACGTAAAGCTTACTAAAATACTAAAATGATGACGTTTGTGAAGCTGAAGTCTGCCATAAAGTGTGCTTTTTAAAAAACGTTTTGTTCAAAAAACAAGTTGTCTTTAATTCGATAACAAATGAAAGTACATTGTTAACCTAGTACCTCTGTTGACGGCGTGAGCCGGTGGCGGAAGTGCACCAGAAAGTCTCGCACATGTGTAGTAATCTCCAATACTTTCTATTATGGAGGTAACTACACCTGCAATCATGGCAACGAATATTGCAGGATTGAACGTTGGTGTTCCCCAATGACCTAAATAAAATAACATTTAAAAGTAAACGAACCAAAACAACGTGAATCAATACAAATATGTAGTTTAATTTAATGCAATAAGTCGAATTGTACAATCGTTTAAACAATTTGTCACTGGCCCTGTTAACGGAAACAACAGTTTAGAACAAATATCCTAAACACTTATACCGATATAACAGTGAATCATGAAACCACAGAATGTGATTAGCGTTTATGCGCTTACCCATAATATACAATATACATTTTATGTTTACCTACTTGGCGAATTATAGGTCTTATTCGTGTTACTACTGTGATTAAAACATAAATTACAAGGTTTGTTATTCATTGAAAGTTCCAAACTTACAGGTGTTTTTTCATTTAACTGAGAACCGTTGTTAACATATATACGTTCGCCAGGCACGATTTACCTATTTTACCCATATCATAATGCAGTGACCGTTTCAATTTTAATTGACTGTAGAGGAATACTGACACTGATATTAGCATAACACTGAATACGCAAGTTTTAAGAAATAAAAAACGACTGGACTAAATAAAGCAACCTTCGATAATAATAGACCCATGCCCCTCATTTCGGCGCACATAATTATAAGACTCGCACATCTCATATGCTTTTAAAATGTTTTTTTAAATACTTATGAAATGTCATTAAATCATAGGCTGCACTGTAGAGTTCACAGAGTACAGATGTACACATTTTCAGGCCAAGTGCCTACACCGGGCATCACACAACTAAAGGTAATGGTCAGTATAGTTACGTAACCGTCAGACCAACAGTGTGATTTGACATTTAGAAAAGATAAACAACTGGATAGGTGACTAAAGTGAAATAACAATAAACAACATTCAGTCAATCAACCTGGATAGGGGAACCGGAACCACGATGCGTCATCAATTATGTGCAGCCTGGTATCCGTCCTAGCGAAGTACCCATACTCTGTCTTTTCTGTTGGAAACGCGTCCGTAACGGTTAATATGTAGCATAGCAACCACATTATACAAACGGAAATTACGACCTGTTGAAACAAAACATCATATAAATTTAGATAGATTTTATCATAAATATTGAGCGTACGCAAACAAATTCATCCCTGAAGAGTCAATCTGACATATGTTACGAATAGCTAAGACCTCCGATATTTTTAGATATATTTTACATAAGCATTGCATAAACGTAATATTATATAAATATTATGTAGTTTGTTCCATAACATAATTAGTGACATATATCTGTTACGTAAAATGTGTGATTTATGTTGACTAAATAAAAGTTTAATAATACATAAACCAATACAGTCAAACCTGTACAGGCTTCTATTAAGCAACAACTTGTCTTAAGCAGCAGCATTTGCAATTTTCCATTTCTAAGCTTTCATAGCAAATTAACCTGTATTAAGCAACAACCTGGTTTAAAAGGCCACGTATACTCCTTCCCTTGACTAGCTGTTTAAGAAAGGCTTGACTGTAATAGGAAACCTTCATGATTTTGCCATACCATTCCCATATAGCATGATCTTGATCTATTACAAAACTGAGGGAAATAGGACCACCACGTCAATCCTAGCTAGTGCCAAGTCCTAAACACCACACATGAAATACAACACAATGATATATTACATGACCAAATTGAAACTATAACAAATGCAAAACATTTGGGCTGCGTTTCACAGAATAACTTAGTAATACGATCAAAATCGCCGTAAGTCAATTCGACAATTACTACGTAAATTTTTATCGACATTTAAAATGATTGTATTTCCAGATTATATATTTTTTTCTGCATGGTTTACGCAATTTTGAATTCATTTCCATGAATATTAAAACTTATATGAATAAATGTTGGTTTACGTTTACAACGATTTTTCTCGTAAGTCTTTTGTGAAATGGACTTCTTGACCTTGACTTATCGACCTTTTTATTTCAACTGCCATATTAACAGCAACTGCACATTGAACAAGTAATGTCATCACAATATCGAAAAAGTCAACTATTCTTAAAACAGAGTCAAAGTTCAAGTAGAATACCTCTTTCAAAAACATTATATCTACAAAATAGAAATGGAACAAAAAAAGTAATCAGATGGACAGTGGTATAATTACATACGACAATGTCTCAGATATACAAAAACACTTCATTTAAGATATTTGTGTAACAGAAGAACTGATGGTAATTTTTTTCTGTTTTATAAAATAGTTATTGCCCTGTTAGCTATCGCTGTACCATCTATTTTGAAAGACCAAATTATTGATTGACCCGTCATACACACAATTTAACCTTTAAATACATTCGTATTCTAGTTTCTAATTATTGTCTTTTTTAATTCTTTTCAAGTACTTTAATCTTGTGGAAAAAGCATCCATCTGAAGAAGTTCTCAAGGCAACGCTTGGATCCTTCAAGCAGGCTGTGAGCCAAAATACATACGATTAGTGGCAGTAAGGCATTTTTTTAACCAGATCAAAAACCTGTTGTCGTCATAGCTAATATTTTAAATTGCTTTTCATTTCACGTTTGCAGGTTGACGTCTCACGTGCCAATACTTTGAAAATATTTTATCATGCAGTGACTGCGCGCATATAGTGAAGGTTTAACTGAAAATCTGAGTAGAACCTTCCGCAAGTAGCTGGCAAACTTTCTCACATAACGTTTTTTGGAGCGAGTGGGACTTGAACCTACGACTTAGCCGTGCGTGGTTAATGATCTTGAGACAGCGCCTTAGACCACCCGGCCACGAGGGACCCTGGTGCTATTGATATAATACATATACTTATGTACTCGATGGTCTTGAAATAAAAAACAGAGCAGCAAAATAATTATAATTCAAATACCAATTATGTATATGACATTTCGACAATATCCATTACCACAATATTAAAGAGACCGCACCTATATCGCCAATATTTTTTTCGATCTTAACAGTAAAACTGCACATTTATATAAAACTTCATACATTATGAATATTCAGGTCCATAATTACTTATATTGTAATAATACTTTTTTGTCTCTGTAATGTAAAATTCTTTAATTTTATTGGCCAAATAATAAATCGCGACCCGCGATGAAGTCGATCATTTACCAGTATCGGGTTATGTTAAAACCCCTTGACGAATAAAACGGAAAATGTCGACCAGTGTATTAATGGATTCCTGATAATTATGATAAAATGCAAGAACGAAATCAACCAGTATCTAGTAATGGGACCTTCCTCTTTGTAATTTAAGTTTCTATCATTGCTGAACAGAAAATTATAGGTGATGCATCTTTAAACAAATTGGCTGCTTTTAAAAAACATCCAGTGGTTATGCCTTTTAAGGAAGGTGACTATTAGAGTGAATGAAAGTGTAAGTTAGGATTTTTACGAAATATGCTTGTTTAATGGTGTAAGATGCAATATTTGAGTGAATACAGGAAATATAAAAATAACCGCGTACTGGGTACTAAAAACATGGTTGATACCAAAACCCGAAAAAGTTCCAGCTGACCAGGTCAAATTCCGGCTTCAGGAAAAAAGCAAATGTTGTGTGTTTAATGGTAAGTATGGTGTTTAAATGCACAAATCTGAATCTTTATACAATTCAACTTGCATATTCAATAAGTAAAAATCTGGAAAAATGTCTTGAAACTGACCTTACAACAACACAGTGAATTTCTGAAAAAAATGTTTCTTTCGTTATTTTTATTGACAAAGTATCGCAGTTTGAAGAGTACGACTGTACAATCACAAAAAGGTAACCAAAAGCATTATAAATTGCCGATTTGTGCCGATTTATGTAACAATTATAATTTAAAGGCCCCCAAAATGCATGTTTTCCCAATGGAAAGTCGTTTTGTTCAAGTTGGAAAGAAAAATTTCCAATTGGAATTTCTAAATTGGAATCGGAAATCTATTTTTAGAATTGGCCAATTGGAACAGAGTTTTTTCAGTTGGATAGTTCAAATATTGATATCGGTGTTATTTAATTGGAAAGTGCCGGTGTCTCGTTATATTTACACGCACTACGAAAAGTCCAAGTATTATGGGTGTACAATAATGCTTTTTTATTTGGTGTTACTTTAAGTTATGTATTGATATTTAAATGATTTGTTTCAATATATCTAAACTTTCTATTGGTAAAGGTTAGAAGAAATTGTTCGTCCAATAAAATGTTTAAAATCATTTTCAACTTCGTACAATATTGACAAAATGTGCGGTTTTATACTCAATGCGATTTTTTGAAACCTTAATTCTCGAAAGATAATCAAGAAAGAAACAAGAAAACCTGACAAAACTCCTTTGTTGTAATACATTTTAAATCGGTCATATTGTCAAAGTTACCAATAAATTAAGTTTTATGAGAAACGAAATCATTCACAATTTACTCATTTCCGAGCAATGTTTATTTTTCGTTATCAAATGGTTCTTTTCAAAACCTTAATTCACGAAAGATATAAAAAAATACCAATATGAATTCTTCACAATAACCATAAGGTATACTATATTTTCAATCGCTGATACCTTTAAAGTTATCTTAATAAGCTTAAATTGATTAAAAATTTAATGTTCCTCCAAAATGTATCTATTTCCGAAAATCAACATTTTGCCGCAATTGTTTCTTTGCGTTTACGGTTCAGAAAAATCTGGACCGTAAATAAACAATGCTAATTATTTTATTTTAGGACCTTTAAGAATTCAAGTTTAATATATCGTTCAACAACAAACATATAAAGATATATTAATTTTTTCATTGTGTTTTGAGGGAAATATAAGTGATTAAATCCAGGTATTTGTTTAACAATATTTTGCCTAGCTTTCGAAAAATCTAGTCTTTAATTTGACAACATACAAATCCATATGTGTTTTAATAGTTATATTAATTTTCTATAAAAAATGACCAATGGTGAATTTGAAACTGCTTTTAAAATAAAGATGTACAGGCTAAAGGAATTTACAAGTGCTTCTGATGAGTAATTTATGTTTAATTTGACACCTTCAAGATATGACGTCATATTTACAAATATTGATGGTGGATTCACTTTTCAGAAATTCACAACTTTTTTTATTTTAAGTTTTGAAATTAAGTGTGGTGTAAGAAAATCATATGTCAACTAAACTATTCAGTATATATAGATTAGAAAATGTAGTGTCCAGTAATAAAATCTAGCTTTGAGCAAAGATGTTGTGTATCAAGTGAGAAAATCAAATATCGCATATGAAAATATAGTGTCAAACAAGAAAATTGAATGTTCTGTAAGGATATTAAGTATATACAGATTAGAAAACCTAGTGCACAGTAAGAAAAATATATAGTCAAGTAAGGATATTGTGTTTCGAGTGAGAAAATCTAATGTCATGTATGGAAATATAGTATGAAATAAGGAAATCAATTGTCCAGTTAGGATGTTGAGTATACATAGATAAGAAAATCTAGGGCCCAATAAGAAATATCAATAGTCGAGTAAGGATGTTTCGAACTGAGTGAGAAAATCTAGTGTCGCATATGAAATTATAGTGTCAAACAAGGTATATGAATGTCATGTAAGGATGTTCAGTACAGTCAAATCTATAGTCAAGTAAGGATGTTGTGTATCAAGTGAGATAATGTAATGTCGCATATGAAAATATAGTGTGAAATAAAAAAAATGAATGCTTTGTAAAGATGAATGTATATATATATATTAAAAAATCAAGTGTCCAGTAAGAAATATCTATAGTTATGTAAGGATATTGTGTATTGAGTGAGAAAAATGTAGTGTCGCGTATGAAAATATATATACCTGCTTTTGATATCTGTGTCGCGAGAAAATCCGATAATATTTTTTACTTTTACCATCACCACCAACACCACCACCACCACCACCACCACCACTACTACTACTACTACTACTACCATCAACACCACCACCATCACTACTACTACTACTTCTACTACTCCTACTACCACCACCACTACTACAACTACAACATCACTACCATCGCTACTACTTCTACTACTATAACCACTACCTACACCACAATTACTAATACTACTACCACCACCTGCGCTACTACTACTTATATTACTACTACTACTACTATTACTACTACTACTACTACTACTACTACTACTGCTCCTACTACCACCACCACTACTACAACTACCACCATCACTACCATCGCTACTACTTCTACTACTTTAACCACTACCTACACCACAATTACTACATGTAATACTACTACCACCACCACCGCTACTACTTCTACTACTACTACTACTACTACTACTAGTATACTACTAATACTACTACTACTACTACTACTATTACTACTACTACTACTACTGCTTCTATTACTATTGTTACTACTACTACTACTACTACTACTATTACTATTACTGCTAGCACTATTACTACAACAACTAGTATTACTACTATTACTACTACTACTACTACTACTACGATTACTACTATTGCTGCTGCTGCTGCTGTTACTGTTGCCATTGTTTAATATGCCACTGTGTACACTACACGCACGGACACATATAGATGCTTATTTTGTGTTTGCTACTGTCACTACTACTTCTAGTTTTAATGCACTTGTATGCACGCACATACATTCACGCGCATGCTACATATAGAAACGTTCTAACTGACGTACGCTTCACTCACACACTGACGGACACACATCGCACTTACACAAGCACCAACGCTGCACTCACATACAAGCGCATGCCCACATTCACTCACACACATACACACGCTCCATTTACCTTCCCATTTGAATCTTGTGTTTCAAATTGGAATTGACCGCTTGGAAATCGTTATTTTCGATAAGAAATTAATGCCAATTAGAATATAAAAATTCCAATTGGACAGGGTGTTTTTTACTTCTTTAATCCCATTGATCTCAGTATTTTACGAACTTTTTGAGCTGTAATTTTGAATTTAACTTAATATTAGGTATAATTACCCAAGAGTATTAAGTTTATAACATTAAAGTTCATAATGAAAAAAAAGTTTTTCAAGAAATTCACAGTATCGTGTTCCTTATATATTTTCAAACTTATTGACCGTAACATTCCATACGATTTACTATTGTGAAAATATATTTTTATAAATTGATTTGTGGATATATTAATTAAAATACAACAGTTCGAATAAATACATTTTTCAAAACTTGTTGGACGATATATCTTACTCATATAACGTTCTGAACGCCACACCGGTAAAACCGAAACGATTAAACAGCTTTGCTTTTAAAGAAAATATATGTCGTTTGTGTCGGTCAAATGAAACAACTGTACATTTTTGATTTAGTTATCATTTTCATTGTTATGGGTTCAGCATATCATAATCTTTTTTTTTATTTTTCAATATTTTCTTATTTGATATACAAATGACAATGCATTAAACGCCACTATCAATATAGCATACATCGCATTTTTGTTTAATTGCAACTGGAAAATGGCCGATCAACCGAAACCTGTGCTAATTTTAGTACCACCCCAATCCCATAAGGGACTATACATTAGTGCAATGAAACACCGCAACCATTATTATACACACCGCTTTTGTCTTATTTGCAATCAGAAAATGTTTTTAACACGTTGTGGTGAAGTTTCAATATGGCAGCCACGAGTTTAGCCTCCTAAAGGCACTGTAGACCCGGGCATACACTTTTTTTCTGAGAAATCGAAAAAAAATGCCTAAAATACAGCCGGACCCAAGAGGGGGCGTGTTGGGGGTGGGTAGGGGGTATTGGGGGAGTGGTTAACCTATAAACATTGTAACACCTGTTGAATGAAAATAGCCGCTTGAAATCATGAGACTGAAATCGCTTTATATTTTTCCTTTCATTAACAAACCTTAAAACATTATATTTATTTTAAATTTACTTTGGTAAAAACAGTACATTTAATGTTAATATTAAGGATAACCAGGCCCTCAAAACAAAAGAAATATACGCCAAAACGCACCTACGACAGTCTATCTGAGACTAGTCGGGTATCATGCCCCCTGACCCCCTACAACTGTGCCTACACATCGTTTTCGGCCAAGCTACACTCCTGGCAGCGCCCACAGTAAATGTCTAAAGTTGCCCTTATATGGTGCTCATGGGACCTAACCAAAAAAAAAAAATCAAACATCACATACGGACACTATACATGTAAGAGATTGACAATTTACCTACCGATAACATTTTATGCGCCGCCATCTGTATCTTACGGTCATTTCCTGAAGCACATGGATTTGGTACGTAGAAAATAGGAATTACCTCCGAGAAGACGAATATAAGGCCCATTGTACTGTTAATAATAAATGCAGAAACGATACAATGAACATTTGTCATAATAAATAATTATCAAATAAAAATCGAATATAATGAGATGTGTCACAGAAAAAGAATAATATAGTTCATCACACAACCATAAATTTAGAAACAAAAATCGAAAAAGAGATTACGAACATATATGAAAAACAGCGGTCAGTGCTGGGTTCTAGTATTTGAGCACTGGCGATGACATCGCTGTAAGTGTCCAGGCGTCATCAGCTAATTGTTAGCTTCAATCTAATTAACGTCTCACACAACTATTAATTTCCCACTGTTCTACCTACACATAGCTAAATGCAGATTTTGCTGATTTGATTGCATTTTTAAAAGTAATTAACTGAATATGTAGAGTGGTTTCCTTAAATAGCGGTAAATTTATAGCACTGTAGGTAGCCAGGATAAGGAGATGTAAACAAGCAGTTTGCTCACCCGGCCTTGCTCTGGAACATTTTTTAATATTAAAAATGACATATTACCATAAACAAACCAGTTAATCCACTTCTATTCTATTTATTTTGTGAGCGGACGTATGTGATGAAACCAGTAAACCACGTTTATAATCAATGCCTCAACTCGTAGAATCACGTGAATGCTGGAGGCAACGATGATATAATAAAAAGGTCAAATGTCAAAGTACATCACATGTAGCTATAAAAGAAACTTGAAAGAAAGGATTGTCAATATAAAGCTATGAACCAGGTCCTAAGATATATAATCAGCATTCTAATTCCATTCGTTGAAAAAACATTACAGTGGTATTAGGTTGTCTATAATGATGTTGTATTTTTGTATGACGTCTGTTTAATTTTTAAGAATGTATTATGTTATTAGTTCGTATTAGTGTGTGTTTTCACGGATATGATAATGTAGAGAAAATTTTACTATTATCATACTATTATAATAAATAGCCATTGTATTTTAAAGCAACGTACAGTAGGAAACTAGAAATATATATACATGTATCAAACTTCTGCTTTATAGTATTCTAATATGACTCAGTCTTGCTATCACTTCAGTTTTTTGGGGGTAATGTAGCTTATTTAGTGCACGAATCAGGTATATTAACCCCTAATGAAAAAGCAAGGAATTTTATGCTTGTCCCACAGTTCATAGCAATTGAACGCTTACTAAACTGTGACGTCATCCAAACTTTCAGTTGTAGCAAATGACCAATCAACATGGGTGCATAGTACAGACTAAAAACTATATAAGCCGGTACTGCAATGACGAAAGTTGCATATTGTATTAACCATCACGAGTGGATTTAATAAAATCGGGTCTTCTAGTTTCTTTCCTGACATGCGCTCTTGATTATGAATTTCACATTTTATCAGATATGAACGTTAATTGTAGAAAAAAAAGGAAGTCTTTGTCTGGACAGTATTTGTACTTTTAAGCCGTCACATATGCTTTAGCTGACGATCTTGCTTTCAATGCTTTGAGCAATTTAAAAATACACATATATAGATACTTTGTTTAAGTTTAAACATATTTTATTGTTTTTAATATCGCAAAAGAGTCTTGATACCAGTTCTATAAACATGCATTAAGGCTCTTCCCGTCAAAATATTTGTATACAAATATCGATCAAGCTGACTCACAATGCATCTAATTGATTTATAGTTTAAAAGAGATTTATTATAATTATATAACATTTACATTTAAGTATTCCAACATAAAAATGCACAATAACTGGTAGGTGAACCAGCTTGTTTTTTGAAAGAGGATACAGTGACACCCTTTTTTTTTTAAAAAAAAAGTCCTCAAATGCTCATAAATACATGCATACATTGAAATCCTACAAAAGTAACTTTTATTAACACAAGTGATATATTATTGCAGTATATGTTATATCATCTTTTGCTCTACTTTTCTGCAGCTAGAAATCACAACCACTATGAGGCATTTTAAAAATACTTTAAAAACATTTTAAGCGTAAGAATCATGTTACCGTGGAAAAAAGGGGCGGAACAGTAAGTAAGACGCTGGTAGCCATTTAACCAAACAGGCACGTCACTCAACTTTCTTTGAAGCAGCTGTCCGACCAAGTTGCTCAAATCTCATTGCTATGTAACTAACACAAGCGAGAGAGCTGGCCGCACTAGCGAGGGAACTGGCCGCACTAGATGGGGGAGCTGGCAGCACTTGCAGGGGAGCTGGCCGCACTAGCGGGGGAGCTGGCCGCACTAGCGGTCAGGAGCGTAGCTAGCATAAAAGTAATGTGCAGGCCCACGCTAGTGGGTTTGTGTGTTGAATGGCTCTGGTGCGTTTTGACGTACATTTGAGACATACTTAAACACATTTTGAACCTAATATATAACTTATCCTTAAAATATGCCTCTGAAAAGTATGTGTATTATCCAGCCTATGGGCCTATTAGGTAGATGCGCTACTGTTGGTATAGTTGTTAAGGCCCTGCTATGCGAACCTAAGGATCGCAGGTTCGATCTCCGGCTCCTCAAAATTAAACTACTTGACAGCCTTCCGGATGAGATTTACACCGGACACATAAAAGAACCAGGGACACTACAAAATGGTCTTCTGTATCTTTGCACTATCATCCAAAAATTTAAAATTACTAATACTCTTCTGTAGGCGTCGCCAATGAGGGAAACCGGTTGCGACGATTAATGAAATTGTCATCATCATCATCATCGAGTTGGCACCGCTCTACAGACTAACAAAGCTGTATAAAAAAAGGAACGCAGTGAAAATTCCGATGCAACCCAATCAAGTCCTTAAGAATCTGAAAACCAATAAGTGGTAAACAGTACTTACCCAAGTGAGACGCCCCAGTGTTTACCGGAAAGATCGAAGCCGGTCTGAGCCGCAGGCAGGGCCATCAACATGATGGTCGGGGCGACTGATAGAGGGCCAATAAACCTCATTAAAATGCTGATAAGCCCACTGGCTCCGATGATAATCTCAATTACAGCAGCAACCATGATAGAACCGATCAGCTGTTTAATGTTCACATGTAAGTTATATCTACATTAAAATGTAATTAACATAATTTATATTTAACATAACATAAATATGTCTGTACACATATACATTATAATCGTTTTTGAATGGGGCATACTTAAAATTTGATACAATGCCCTCCAATTCTGCTAAACTAATCGATTTATCAACTGCATGTATTGGTATATTACGTTAAATATTCCTTCTATTTAATTAACATATAGTTCAGTTATTTGTTTGATGAAAAGACAATTGTAAAGATTATTAAAATGTTCCTTTAAAAGTGAGATTTCCATGTTAATGTATCTAACACATCTTTTAAATGTTACTCTAGTATATTCGAGACTTTGCTTACCATGTTTATTCGCTCAACATACAGTGGCTCAACAGTAGCACCGTCTGGAAATAGTTTAATCTCATTTTAACATAAACGGCGACTATGTAGTATGTATAGGGCTATATTTGAACCCTGTTAAATTTTCATTATTAAATGTATTCTTTTGCAGCATGCTGCATAATTGTGATAATTTGGGTCTTGTACGTGGATTATCTTGTTTTCTTCTCTCCTTTGCGACGATGAGGAGGACAGAATACTTGATGGCTAATATATTGAAAATGTCATGGCGCTTGGTATGGATTCTCAATCTATTGAGTCGTTCCCTTAAAGCGACATAACCAGTGTCTGAAGATACAACGACAAACATTTTCGTAAATGCCTTTGATGAATTAATAACAACCGTTACCGCTCGTAAAAATGAATGAAACGTGCTTTGAATCTAAATGTACTAACTCTGATATGCAAATTAGCTACTTCGCTGACGGAAATTAACGTAACAATTTTAATTCAATAGTATATACCAATTACGTCGTGTTTCAGAATAAGAAAAGTCGATAGATATGTGCAAAGAAACACAATCATGTAATATGGACATTTTATTTCATTTTGTTCCAACCTAAGTTATTTGTATTATATGCCGTTTATGCAGTACAATAGAAACAAAATGGTGTTGCTGGAAAAATAAACAAAAACACCAGTTACAGGATTCAAACTCGGATAGAACAAGCGACAACCCATAGATATAACCACTTTGCTTTGTAAGAATATTTTTTTTGTTTTTTGTCCGTTAAATGCTTCGCGATATTTATTTTTTTTTATTTTTGCCCGCTCATCTTCAATGTATATAGTTATATTTAAAGAGTAAACAAATATTTTTTTTTTCAAATTAATTGCGCGACTATAATGTACTCTCTCGACTATTAATCTGTAACACGATATACTTATAAAACAGATGGCAAACATATCAGAATTCCAATCATTAACGCGGTAAATTAAAAAAATAAATGTAAGTTGAAAACAACAATTATACGAACATCATGTCCTCATTCTCAGTCATAGCCTGGTAACACGTGCAGGGAAATAAAAGTCGTTTGACTTATTACTTTACGCAAATTCGTGTTGATGTTGCATGGTGTTATGTGTCACCAATGGCTAATATTGTTTGTGATTTCTTGATGCAGATGAGAAGAGCAAATGCTGGCATAGCAAACATTGCAATAAGCTCTGACGCTTAAAAAGTGATTTTAACAGATGCATGTATTTATGAGCATTTGACTTCTTTTTTTTTTTGAAAAAAAAAAGAAAAGTGAGGGTGCCATTGCACTCTTTTTATTAAAATAACTATCAGTTATTGTGCTTTTTTATAGAACAAATAACAATATTCAACTGTATAGTGAGACCTTTATAACATGATGCAGACACATGGTACGATACCCCACCTAGTCACATTATACTGACACAGGGCAAATCAGACCTATAACTACCTCTAAATGCTGAGCGCCAAGAAAGAAAGCATCTAGTGCCACTTTTTAAGTCTTCGGTATGACCCAACCGGGTATCGAATACATGACCTTTCGCTTTCGAGTCGGACGGTCTGCCCCTAGACCATCACTGCCAAAAACAAACTTTTTCTTTTTTTCTTATGCTACATTTATCAAATATAAGAGTGTCACAAACTCCAAAATACAGTCAAACCTGTTTTAAGCAGCCAGACAAGGGAAGGAACAAAAGTGGTGTTTTGAGACAGATTGTTGCTTAATACAGGTTTATTTTCGCTGAAAACATAGAAGTGGTAAATAGTAAATGTGGCTGCTCAAGACAAGTGGCTGTTTAATAGAGGTGACCGCTTACACAGGTTTGACTGTAGATATTATTTATGATAACTTAACAAACACATACGTACCAGGTCCTAATGTTGTGGTATTTCCGGTTGTCAATATTGCCTCAGACGGCTCGTCTGGGCATTTCAATCGTCCAATTTTTGTTAAGGCAATCATGGGAACAATGTAGGCAAATGCCGGGCATTGGACTATTGGAAGCCTAATTGTAAATACACAAAACAAGAGGGAAATGAATAGATTTCAGTAATATGTCTGAATCAACACAAAGAAGACACATTTATGTTATTTTTTATTTTTGTAATAAAGTTAAAAATAGCGGATTTTTTAAAATGTTAACTGGTCGCTATCTTGATCACAACGATCAGTAGATCTATTGTCTTCGCAAAATAATGTTTACCTCAATACAAATAGTAGATGATTATTTTACAGTGTTGTGTACACTATGGGAATATATTGTATGAGTATGTATTGTGGTGAAAATCACATTGGACGAGGCACCTAACCCTAACCCTAACCTAACAATTTGTCGGTTGTTTGTTTTTATTGTTGAAACTTCTAATTAATTTATTTTCTTTTTTTAGTCGCCATGTTGAATTTTTGAACTGTACAATATGAAATTTATTGGATCCAATACAATTCTACATATTGTAAGGTGACGTAGTAACATTTGAGGTAAGTGATTGGCTATATACTTACAGACAGATATAGTATTATGTACATGTATAAATCAATGAAACTGTAAACTGTATACTAAACTGAGACATTGTGGCATTATATAATACGGTTACATGGTATGTCACAGCCATCTTAGAATTCAGATTTCTTAAATAATTGTCACATCTCGAATGTTTGTTATAGAAAATGACCCAACATGTACATGCACATGTATGATATAGCGATGCAGTTCAAGTGTTTCCTCGGCGTTGATTCAGCCAAAGTGATCTTCATATGTTGATGTATAAATAAGAAAAGTCCCGGTATCGTCCCTGATTCTATAATTTCTATTATATGAAAATCATTTACATTTAACATGGGCGCAGCTATAATAATTTTGTCGTTACAATTATAATTGCGTTAAAATCGAACATGTCATTGTGGTTCCCAGCTAAATATAGATTTTTTTTCTATTAGAACATACTTCTATTTTTACTTTCAAAAAAATAAAAGAAATGCTCTGATTGGCTGGCAGAAAAGGTCAATCTGAGGTGACCCTCTTTGCGGCTCCGTCAGATCTACTGTGCGTAGATTATGGAAGCTTGAAGTTTATCTGATTTTAATGAGATTGAAGCTTAACACAGCACAACGCATAAGATTACAAGCTTAATTTAAACTAAGAACGGTAGTTTTGATATTGTTAACAGCTAAGCTAGCTCAGAAAGAAACGGGACTGTGAGTTTGCATCCCGACCGGTGTCTGTGATGATCAACCATGCACTTTGTTATATGATTATGAACCTCACACCTGAGAATTGGAATGTATGGAGAAGTAGTTGTCAGTGGCCTATATAGATAAGGTGTATTTAGAACTGGTTAACCATCTAGCGGAATCCCAGAAAGACGAATAAGGTCGCTGACAGCTGTCTTATAATTTAAATGATATACTGAACGGAACTGCTAACTCCATTTTTTTGTGATTTCAACTTCTTTTCAAAATGTTGAGTAGCGTTCACAGACATTAATACATAGCCTAAATAATATTTCTTATTTAATGTCAAATTTTAAGAAAAATGCTTTGATACATTTTCAGAAAAATACGTAAACTATTGGGTACATAAAATGTCATGTGGCGGATTATCCATTCATTCAGTATATCTTTTTTTAAAAAAGGCGCAACCCCCATATCAATTAGTTCTGCTGTTTCAAACAGTGAGTACATAATAATTATTTCATTAAAAAAACACGAGCACAAAATTGTTTAAGTAGTTTTGGCCATTTTATAAGCTTCACTTATTTTACGATTATAATTATCTAGTTTTGTTGTATAATGTTTACCATAACATGACTTTCTTAAATCGAATTTTCAGCTTCAGTTTGATGTATCATTATCAATAAAATTGCTTAATGCTCTTAACTTTTAAAACATGATTTTAATGGTAATGGTGTCACTTGAATTACGATGTTAAATGTATGTAGGTTTGTTATGATTATTGTTGCGAGTTATTTTTATATGAGTGCGTTTACTAAGGCTTATAACCATTAATCGTGTTCGTGATACCAGAACGACGTCTCGGTGATATTAAATTGTACTAATATATTTCATCAACAGAATAAACCAATACTTAATTTACACTCATTTTGGGCTATATATATTCATAGATAACAATTATAATGTAATGTTACATTGTCATTAAAAGGCACATTCATTTAACCGCCAATTTAATACCAGTGTTGTAACAGCGAAGTTGCAACCATGTTAAATAAAGGCATATTTCTTTATGGCAACTTGCGTAAAACGTCATGAAAATTCATGTCCCTGTAACGTCTCGCAAGCAAAACAGGGTTGTGGTGCCAATAGTTTAAACATAGTTTATTCTGAATATATATGAAATGTGTAGACAAACCATTGGTGAACAATGACAGAAAATAGATAAGAACAAAAGCATATTGCTTATAAATTTCTTCTGCTGCCTTTGAAATGTATATGTCTATGTTGTGCTCTGTGCTATTGCAATAACGTGACACTGTGAAATAAAATATAGCTCCTCTAAAACTAGTACAAATGCAGTAACAATGTAAATATGCCGAACGACAAATAAAAAAGAAACTTCCGCCATGTTTAAGTGCTGATACTATATCGGAGTATGACATCAAAGAGTATTCTAAAGCACATATATAAGTACATACATTTTATGGAATATAGTAAACCTCTAACTTTACGAGTTATTGAGTAAATATGGCAGGGGTCGAATACACTTAAACCTATCGGAAAGTGTTGTGTTTTGTGCAGAAATGGTACGTTCATGTAAATGTTTTGGAATTTTAGGTTTATATAGATTTGGAAAACTAATCACATTTCAATGTATTTTTTCCCCCAAATTCTTCTCAATAGACTGGTCCTTGCAAGCTTATAGAAATGGCTGAGCCTAGTTCCCTCTAAAAACAGTTATCCCTCGAGACGGACTTTTCTATCTGAACCACAAAAGTCACGCAATATTATTTTTCTTACATTCCTAACACATTGAATATTTATTTTGATTTAAATTATTATTAAATTATACAAAGTTAAACCAATTCCGGATAGTTTCGGAACGCACTTAGCTGATTACCGGAAATTCGAAGATCTTTGCGCATTCATTCCGGCCACCCGCTCAGGAATTATAGTTGTTGTTGTAGCATTTTAAGCGGGACGCGATTTAATCGACAACAACAACACTTTATGCATTCGTTTTCATTGATAACAGTACTGTTGTATATTTTCCTTTTGTATACCATCCTAGATATTCTAGACTTTACTCGTGAATATGTTTAAAGGCACGACTTTTTAAGTTTAAGCAGGCTGACATGTCATAGCTTAGTTTCAGAATATAACAAACTTCTTCTTAAGATGCATCACCTATATGTTTCTGTTCAGTAAATGTTGAGATCAACAATTTGTTGAATCACAACGATGAAGGTCCCGTTTGAAGATAATGGTTGAAATTGTCCTTGTAGTTTATCATACAATGTATTTATGAGAAATTCATTAATACACAAGTCGACATATTCCATTTTATTCGTCAGTGTTTTAGCAAAACTCAATACTGTCCAATGAGTGATTTTATCGTGGACCGCGACTCACTTTTTGGTCAATAAATATAGAATTTTACACTACAGAGATAAAATACAATATGAAATATTGAACAAAATGTAAATAATATAATATTATGATGTTTGGAATAAATGTGCAGATTTATGGCTAAGATCGAATAAATATCGACAATATAGGTGTTGCCTCTTTAAATATTTCATTATCTGAGTTCGGTTTTAATCTACAGAAGAGCTTGTTTTGTCATTGGCCGCAAATTAAATGGTTGCTTTTCATTAATTTTGTTCTCATTTGAGACATATCGCTTGAAAATGTCAGGAATATTGCATTACTTATTTTGTTCTTTATATATCTCAGTTAGATTGCAAATTTAACATTTCGTTCAAAATACAGCGTACTGAATGGGTTATGTACTCATACGATATTAACATCTTGACCATTTTATATAATTTTACATAATTCTTCTCTGTCTCCGTGTAAACGTATATAAACTTATGACTTATAATATTACACCCATGATTGGGTCGAGATTGTATGCATTATAAAACAATTAACTAGTCTGGGATATACAGTCAAACCCGTGTTTCTTAAACAATTAGCTTATCCTTGCACTTATATACATTAATTAAACAACGCCATCTCGTGTCATTTTACCTGATGCCTATGAAGGTTTGGATAAGCGTACAAATTCCACATGCAAACAACATGTCGCCTAATAGAATAGATTGGACGTGGGGATCCTTGGAGCAGACCGTGGTAGCGATAAGTGTCGGTGTCACTAGATTGGAACTAAGCAGCATTAAGTAGTGCTGAAATTTACAAAATATACAAAATAATGCTTCTACTTACTAGCAGTGCTGAAATTAGCAGAATCTAGAGAATATACAGTAACAAACGACAGATTACTGGTGCTGAAATTTGCAAAATATAGAAAATAATGCTACTACTTACTAGCAGTGCCGAAATTAACATTATCTAGAGAATATATTGTGACAAACGAAATATTACTAGTGCTGAAATTTACAAAATATAGGAAATAATGCTACTACTTACTACATTTGTAGTAGTCCTAAAATTAGCACAATCTAGATAATATTTTGTGACAAACGAGATACTTTTGGGTCTAACTACACAGCTGCGCCTCTCTTGTTGTCATGGTAGCAAGATTCTTGCACTTTACAAAAGTCTTATTTTATTTGGTTTGAACTATTTTCAAAATAGTTCATAGAGGCTGTTATTTCCTGCTGCAATTGATTACATAGACTATACTGCAATAAGACATCACTGGTGTTGATAGAGTGAATGGAAAACTTTTTTAAAAAGACCTATGCACTATCTTTAAAAACTGCAACTGGTCAACTTACCAGATATTGTGCTTTTTTATGTGCTGATACATTCCCGCTATGTAAAAACTCACAGATTTAAGTGCTGAAATTAGCACAATCGAGAAAATATATTTCGACAAATGACATATACCTAGTGCTGAAATTTTCAAACAAACCCGAAATTTACTTACGTTAGACTACATATTGGCGAAAATTAAATGATAATATTATTGCTTACATCACGTCCTGTTGCCCAAAGAAATGATGACATTAGAACAGATTAGTTGATAATACAAAAGTTTCAACAAAGAAGCTATTTTATATAGCCTGATTTCTCAGAGTCGACCAGTACAATGCCATTTTAACGTTTATTTCATAAAAATCGGTTCAGTATTGAGCAGATTTATAAAAAGGAAATGTGTTTAGTATTGTAAAACTAACCATATTTTACATGTAGCCGTTTTGTACATTTTTAATCAAATCGTACGATGTCTGGGTGACTGGTTAATTCATGTTTTGCTTCAAATTCACCTGTGATATATGGTTATGTTTACACGTATGAATATCGCTATCCTCTGTCAGTTAGCAAAATGCCATCATGCGGAAACGTTATGACAGAATGAATCCAGCGATACAACTTGACTAAAACATACGGTATCTGAGGTAGTATTTTTATCTATGTTTCCTATAGTTTAGTAACCTAAATGTCCGTTCGTTAAATTTCGACGTAATCACATCTAAATTAATTTGTATAAATTGTTGATTTATGTTCAGACTAGAATGTAGTTTTTTTATTCTTATATCCGCAGTATTGAGAGTTGTTTATTGAGATATAGGCCAAGGAACCTTGGAATGTATTTTGAACTGTTTGGACTGTAGTGTGTTTATGATGAAGTATTGAAAGTCGGCATTTAAGAATTGCATAATATGTGTATTTAAATTGTGTTAGTTTATTCTGTTATTTACTTAATCAATAGATACAGACTTTTTCTTCAGTGTTTATACTGGAAAATGTTGAAATATGTAGATATGTATTTGCTACATTGAGATTGATAGACGATGTATGAATGTACTGAGATGGTATGATGAAACTAACAAGAAACTGATAGATGGTGAGAATGTACTGTTATTATACATTGACAAAGCTACCATGAAACTGATAGATGGTGAGATGTTCTGTTATTATACATTGACAAAGCTTCCATGAAACTAATAGATGGTGAGATGTTCTGTTATTATACATTGACAAAGCTACCATGAAACTGATAGATGTTGAGATATTCTGTTATTATAAATTAACAAAGCTACCATGAAACGGATAAATGGTGAGTATGTACTGTTATATACATTGACAAAACTACCATGAAACTGATAGAAGGTAAGAATATACTATTATGATAAATTGACAAAACTACCACGAAACGGATAGATGGTGAGAATGTACTGTTACGCTATATTGACAAAACTACCATAGAACTAATAGATGGTGAGAATGTACTGTTATTACATATTGACAAAACTACCATGAAACGGATAGATGGTGAGAATGTACTGTTATGCTATATAGACAAAACTACCATAGAACTAATAGATGGTGAGAATGTACTGTTATTACATATTGACAAAACTACCATAAAACTAATTGATAGATGGTGAGAATGTACTGTTATTATATATTGACAAAACTACCATAAAACTGATGGATATAAGAATGTACTGTTATTGTATATTGACAAAACTACCATGAAACTGATAGATGGTGAGAATGTACTGTTATGATATATTGACAAAACTGCCATGAAACTGATAGATGGTGAGAATGAACTGTTATTATATATTGACAAAACTACCATGAAACTGATACATGATAAGAAATGAGTGTACTGTTATCATATATTGATAAAACAACCATGAAATTGATCAATGGTAAGTAATAAACGTAATGTTAGTACATTTTGATTAAATAGTAAACCTGAGTTAATAAAGATATACTCAGGTTTACTTATATATATAGCCGTCTTTTCGAGGTATGTGCCACGTGTGTTAGCGACGTGTAGAGGAGGCAGCGGTGGTAATACCGTCATAGGACACGCAACCCACATAATCGTCATCTGAACGAATTGACAACCCTGACGGCAGAGTGGAGTCGGTATGAGGCGACGTAAGGCCACAGTAGATCAATACTATGTAGAGCAAGGGAAGATAACCCTGTCGATACCCCCAACGTCATAAAATGTTACAAGTTTGTATCATGAAATTAGTAAAATATTCATATAACATGTCACAAGTATCGCGACATCAGTCAAACTGCAGAGATAGAAAATGGACATCTTATGACATTATTAGACCGGTATTGTTTCATGTTGTTGAATAAATTGCATTTATTTGTATTTATTGTATAATTGTATATTCATAATTGTGTTCATCTAAATATAAAATTGTAAATGTTATTTCGAGTATGTTTGTATTCTACCCTATTGAGTTGTAGGCCCTTGGGAATTTTGCTACATTATATTGGTTAATAATTTAGTGCGAAATTAATACTAATACTAACATCAGCTATTATATAAAGTAAATCAACTGTCATACAATTTATCGCTATGAGATTGGCATATATCAGTTGAGATGAATTTTAACATAAATTATTTTTAAATGATAAGCAATGATATAACATATGTATTTACAGCCTTAATTTTTGGAAAGAGATACACATCAATAACATGTCTTACTTTACAGTTCTTATATTAAGGTTCGACAACGGCAATATGTCAAAGTTATTAACTTGGCTTTGAACGTTTATATAGAGAATACTAAATCTTATATATTAATATTATATTTTATTATACATATAAATCAAATACGTTTATTCATATAAAGCGACATTTAATGCAAATATCGCCATGATGTGTTTAATATTTCTCAAGGTATCCATTATGATATATATATTATGTTTAATGAGATCTATTCGTTTTGTATGAAGACGCAGCTGTAGTGTTGATTCTCAGTAACCTTACATCTTTGTTAATTATGATTAAATCACAGTTTCTAAGGAAATAAGGAAAGGAAGCATTTTCTAATTTACAATACATGAATTATTTTAAAAAATCACAGCTGCGTCTTGGTATGATTAAACCTTATTTGTTAAATGTTTGATGAATTAAATCAGTATGATTATAGGTCACTGTAATTAAAAAAAACTTATTTCGATCAAATTAAAATGTTGACACAAGAAAGAAATGACCTATGTGATTTCTTTAAACGGTTGGTAATTTTACAATTGGCAATCACACTTTCGTCTTTGACTAAATAAAGCTGGGACAGTTTTGTTTTTATACCCTTTTGACCATTCCACTTACCATTCCAATGTTTTTTTCTCATATCGTATTATACTAATTATGATAGTTATGTGTAATTATTCTGTTTATGTTGTTACGGCAACCATCACCTTTGAATTCTACATTTCTGTTTGAACATATTATTGTCTAACATTTACTCAGTTAGCCTAAAGTGATATTTTTTATATTCGAAACTTATTTGATACCATGGCCCATGCTGCAAACAACATTGATGCTTATCATTAATTGATTGTCAGCAAATATTGGAATGATTGACGTTTGATTTGAATCAGGTTGCTGTTTAATGTAGATCGTTCGCGGTGGTCCATTAATTAATAATAATTTTTAATAACTGTTTTGTTATTGACTTCAAGACGGATGAAATGATCATATAAAAATGACAAACGCTGTTTTACAATTCAGCAGTTGAGTTGAGACTTCTATATAATTATATCTACGAATAATATTACTGGTGTTAAAAAGTGAATGCAATTATTATTTATAAAGAAAATCTTGTTAAAACTCTACTAGCAAATCTTGAATTAATAGATACGGTCGCCATGAAATTTCCTTCATCCAGTAAAATGCTGATGAATGGGATTATAAGAATATTACATGATTTTCAGTTCAGATTGAAAATTCCGTCCCTTGTGATATCTGTTTTGGCGGGAACGAGCAGTTATCACCAGGGACGGACGGGCGTTTCTAACTGCGCCAATAAAGCCACATAAGACTCTTTTGCTTGCATACCAAACACATTGAATAATTAATATATATATTATAATAAAAGTTTGACCATGACGGCTTTTAAGACGTCAACTTAGATGTGTTACGTCATATATTTTAATACGTCACGTCATGAAATGATCCAACGTCACAGCAAAGTAGGATCAGCGCGTGACGGGGGTGTAAGATGAAAACTCCGTACTCGGTTAAAACATTCGGACATCCTTGTTTGGTATACAAGAAAAAATAACTGCGATATTTATTGAAACATGGAATACATTCACATAATGCCGGCTAGCTATACATGCATTACCGATGTGATAAAGTTCACAAGGAGAACGGGCAATCATGTGTATGTTTTCTTCTGAATACACACGAGTAATAATTGCGAAATTAGAACACAATAGGGTGGCGGTCTTGTAGCCAGAGGTTGCGGGTTCGATCCCCCAGCTCGATAAGATGACAATCACAAAACAACACCCAGTATTGTTTTTAACCCGGGAAGCCGCCTCGAGAGCGATTCATATAAGCTCTGTATTTTTTCGCAGTTGAGCTAATCTAGATTAGTATAGAATACATGTATATAGAAAATGCATAAAAGGTATTCAATAAGGTATATAACATACATGCAAGCCTTGACACACAGTGCCAATTTATCGTGTATTTATAATATTTCAATGTGGAATTGTCCTCAACAATCAGCATACTGATTTAAATTATAAAGAGTCCAGTTTTTTACTGCATTATAACTAATGTAAAACTAGCATATTTCAGATATAACTATGATGAAATTTCTTGAAAAATAGAGCAAAATTGTACCTGAAGTGCCAGAAACAACGTAGTAACCCATGGTGGATTTTCATCAACGGTATATTGCAGCCCAGCCAATATCAATGTACTCTTGTTTGCTGGTTTCTGAAACACATATAATTATACAAGTAATATATAAATGGGTCAAACCGTTACTTCAATAAAGGGAGATTATTGATATTATATATATTTTTACCTAATAACCTCATTTTAAGTCTAAATACAGTAACATTAATTTATATATTATTAATCGTTTATATATCTCAAAGATTGTATATAAAGAGATAAATATCGATTATATTCCATTTTGATACAAAATGTTATAGTACTAATAATATATTGTGCAGCGTGTCTACGTATCGTGATATAATACTGTACTATATTAAAGAATGTAAAGATAGGGAAAGTTAATATTTAGCCAAATATTTTCCCTTTTAATATTGTTTAAAAGTAGCTTTCGTTCCCATTTTACTTCGGTGTTTAGTTTTTTTCTTGTTCATAATAAGACGAATTTTAAATTTATTTGGCATTATCATTTGATGATTGAAATTAATCAGGACTGTTCCTTTTAAGTTGCATTTGACTTGTCTGTTATCTACATTAAATTCAGTGCCGGTAATCATCGCTTAAATGTATTTTTATGGTTTAATTCTTTAAGTATCGACCATTCTCTTATCCAGTTATGTTTATACTTCAATTTCTTTAGAAGATCATTCACGGAAATAAATGCACGATTCGTATCGCTCCATATACTCGAGAGTGTAATTATGTCACTCTTTAGAAATGACCTAAAGAAAATCGGCTTTTTATTAAAAGTTGTTATTTCGTTATTTCCAAATAACGGCATATTTTTCATATCATCAATAGTTTGTGGTGCAAAGTATTTACAGAATTTTGTTCAAACTGTAATTTTGAAATGGTAAAAAGGTATAATCTGTTTGGGAGTTTTAAGGCCAACTTTTGAAAAATCTTACAAAAGAAGTAATTTTGAGCAAAATGACTATCAGCTGATTTGTAATAGTACTTTCCAATAGCGTTCCAGTGTTTTAGCCCATGATTAATTATTTTATAAATTGTTTTTATTTTCATGCCTAAACAAACCATGTCTAAGTTTACCATATCCAACCCACCGTTTACATGTTTTTGATATAAGTGTTTTTTTGTAGCTCCATAACAAATTTAGCAGTATATTTTGTAATTTTAAATGTACAGCTCCGGAATACCTCGCATTTCTAGTTCAAAATTTATTTGTGATAAAACAAAAGTTTTAAGTATCAATACTTTGCCCTGGTATGTAAGATCTCGTGCCTTCCATTTTGCTTTATTTTGTGGTTTGTCATATCCCACCATTCCCGTTTTGTGTTAAATTTGTGTTTTTCATTTTTCCAAAATTTCAAAAATACTTTAATAGTTTCTTATAATTCAGGTTGTGAAAGAATACTAGTATTCATTTTCCATAGTCCCGGTCCGCGTTTTAAGCATTTTAAGCATTTTCATCAAAATTAATGCTCAACCGATTTACACAGCTCTTATTTCTTGGGCACACTCAATTTACTACAGTCAATAAGGGAGGTAATTGGTGAGTGAGACATTGACTAGTAGCCCAATTTACTCATAGTATTTATAAATACAACACAAATATTTACCAATTTACACTTTATTAGGTTAACAAACATGTCATTAAGATTAGGCTGAATAACTTCTTTTGTATTTATAAATCCAATTATCGATGATGTTAATCAGCGTAGTCAGTAAATTGTTATTAATCGATTTAATATACTCGTTCTATCTGCGGCAGTTATAAACTCGGCAATTTATATGATACTAGTATAACGCTCAAAACGGCGAACTTATATAAGATCGCAATTGTTCTTTATAAGAAGTATACGGCGCTCCATAAGAGACATTATGTACTTTTCATATTTCGTTTTAGCGGGAGAATATATATATCTTAAAACGACGATTTTTTCTATATATGTGAAAACAACAGAATTACACGATTCTTCATAAGGGACATTAGAATATTGTTAGAATACTTCATATATTGAGTAATAGCGAAATAAATATTTTATATTTAAAAACGATGAGCGTTTCTACAGAAGAAAAACATATATACATATGGTGCACCGTAAGAGACATTAGAATACTTTTCATATTCCGTAATAGCTGAAAATTGACTTTTTAAACAACGACGAACTTGAAATGCAATAATTCCTACGAATTTCTACGGAGTTCTTCAATCCAGCATTAGAATATTTTGTTTATTCCGTAATAGCTAAAAATGACGATCGTCTGAATAAGGAAAACTGTTGTTATATTTTCAATTATTATATGTAACTGTACACAGCAATAAAAATCTTCACTACACGATTGTGCCCCTTAGTTAACCACGGTAACAAGATTCTTGCATTTAAAAAGTCCAGTGTAATTCAGTTTGAGATATTTTCAAAATGGTTAAAAGAGGCTGTAATTTCTTGATGCAAAAATTGGCACAACGTATACAGCAATATAACATATCTGATGTTAAAAAAGTGACCCGTATAGGATGTTAACAAATGCATGTATTTATGAACATTTGAGGATTTTTTTATTTAAGTGAATCTTAGGGTCCACTGCACTGTCTATTTAACAAAACAAGCTGATCAACGTACCAGTTATTGTGCATTTTATGTGCGGATAATTCCTGCTATGAAAGAAATACTTTCACGTGTGTAGTGAGACATTGTATATAGAACAAGGAACACATTGTGTAGTGAGACCTTTTATATAGAACACAAATAAATATCACTTGTTTAGTGACACCTCTTAACGTCATTTGCAACACAAAACATCTAAATATAGCATCTTTTTAATGGAGGAGAACACTACCAGAATGAATCCGTCTATCCTACAACTCACTAACTTTCTGGCATATTCTTTCTAGGTTTAGTAATTTTATAATATGACGAATTAAGTCGTTTAATAACTATTTGTTTAACTAATTTGTAAAGTGTTAAATCATCAGTATTTTAGAAATAACCACATACATTTCGATGCTTATACCATATTTCTGCCCTATTCATTTTCATTTAAGTCTTGATGGGTCGAATTGCATCGTAGGTGTGGGCAGTTAACATGTTATTACTCTAGAAATTCGGGTACCACAAAACTATCGAAATTAAAACTAATTGTTGATGTATGATTTTTGTTTATGCTGCAGATTTTGATGGTTTACTGTGCTGTGGACAGAAAAGTTACAACGGAGTCCTGTGGGACATTTAATAGCAGAGCGAGATGTATAGGTGATGTCGGATTGTCTTATTTCTATTGGTTAATCATAAGTGATCATGACGTCATGTGCAGTTTTGTGGTACTGTCTGTGAACATTAGTATCAACAGGGTCAGAACAGTGCAAAAACGCGTTTATTTCTTTAGTATCGACTATCAAAGAAAGCTGCGAACATTCGAAATTTTAACTTCATATGCAAGATGAAATATTGGAGCTTTTGCTACTTTAAGGTAATTTTAGAAGTTCAAATGGTTTACCATTCTTATATATCGTAATATATATGATAAGAGATGTATACAGATACACAACTGATACTTTCAAAAATATCAACTGAATATAATCAGTTTACTAAAACTCTATTTAAGAACAGGTTGGCAAAATTATATTTTCAACATTGTGAATACAGATTTATTGATTATTGTTTAATACATATAACTGTTCGCCATAGTGAGGCATAATTATAACTACAATGGCTTATAATAATAAGTAATTACTTAATCATTGATTACTTACTATTGACTGTTATTTTGAGCAAACAAAAAGTCCAATTCAAAAATTCAATACAATTTCCTCCGAAATACTTTCTTTATATTAAGAGATTTACTTAATATATTTAAAACAACGAAATATTGAAGTAAAGAAGAAATATTTGAATAAAATAATGAAACGAACCCTAGCGTCACCATCTTGACGATCAATACATCTTTCTATTTCTTTGTCACTAGTCATTGTTTTATACACTTAAATAAATCACATTGTTTTATTATGCATACTGACAGACAAAGCCAAGTGCGTACTACGTTTTATATTATAATGCGAAATAAACACATAATCGATTTATTGTGTATAATGATATTGACTATGTATTCGTCAACAGCTGAACTTCGACAACCTTGAATGATAACAGTCACTGTGGTAGTACAATACCAGATTTATCTGAGAGCTGACAGTTGTACTGATAGTACAAACATGAACTCATAGTACTTGGCTCGCTCTTCTACGTTTAAAGATCCCACTCTATCTGTGTCGTTTTTAATTTATTTCTCTTGTGAGACACGTTATAACAATGTAGATAACTTACGCTCGAAGTGCTCCTGGGAAGAGCCAGTACAATGCATATGCCGATAAAAAAAGAAATATTTATAGCATACGGGTGAATCCAATGCAGGTCATGAATGATATGTACAGTAAAAATCCACCTTACGACCACCCCGATATTAAGACCACCCCGCTATTACGGGCATTTATTTTAGGGACGGATTTTTGCCTTCTTTATTGAATGGTCCGATAATACAAACACCCCGCTTATCCGGTATAACAAAAAGGAAACGACCCTACTAAGGACCCTACTAGGAGAACTAAATCTATTTATGTATAATGTTGAAACATTTAATGTACTGATTTTACTTGTTATTATTTTATGTATGTAATAAATAAAAGATAAAAAGTATAATTTATTTATTTCAATTATCTCCATGTTATTATATATGCATATTTATATATATATACGATAATGATGATAATTACAATAATTAAAGTTATAACAGCAACAAATCCATACTAAGAAAAGAGGATGTACTTATTTATTATTATTATAATTGGTATAACAGTTATTAAGACCACTTTTGCCAGGTCCCAAATGTGGTCTTATAAGAGGGGTTTTATTGTTTTTTTTTTATATAAATGGCTCTCTCCTATATTAATGTAAAATAGAGTTAACACTAATGCAATGAGTACAAACGATACTTGAAGCTAATTTAACTCGAGAAATCTTAAAAAAACAATCAAAATAACATCCCCTATTTTTAAGATGATGACGTACATGTTTACGAAACAATTTAAGTAAATGTTACATTACTCTATTTTCTTGTTCTTTAACATTTTGATACGTGCCATGTATTATAGTGCTTCGCATTATTTTATATGAACACCTGGACGGTTAAATTTTAAATCCCCAATTGCGATATGAAATACGCAAAATAGTCCTGTGGCTGGTATTTATATAAGAGAACAATTTTTTCAAAATTACAAAGTCAATAATTGATTGTTTTTGTTATGATATTGCGAACTACTAGTATTTTGTTAATACATATAGTTTGAAATAAAGTTAAACTCCAGCTGCCAAAATGTTTAAACTTTAAGGAGGAGCTTACGATATCATGCACTTTAAATTGCAAACAATTACACATGTATCTGTGTTTATGCACATTTCAGCCGCCGAGTGATGGTGTATTTTTATAACACTAAACCATCAATAGCAGGTAAAGAAAACAGCTGTTTTACATTAACCACTCCTACATTACTGTCTTCCCTGGCAGTAAATGTTTAGCCTTTAAGCATAGCATTACGGTAAACCATAAATAAACTTTCAAATATCTTATTCAAATTAAAAACGTGGTTCAATAAACGACGTATTTAATCCAAAGCATTATCATATCACATGTTGAATTCAGTTTAAACTTATTTATTTTACTACGATTGTGAAACAAGTTCTTACAACTTTGACAAATCACGCTCGAAGTCTTTCCTGTTAGAACAAGTACTAAACATATGCGGAAAAGAATCTTGCTCAAGGACACAACTCCGGTCATTGGTTCGATGCTCTATCACAGGAACACGTGCTTCACAATCACATGTTGATATTCTCTTTCTCAAAGAAAATCAAGCATCATTTACACTCTTCGTAGATTTTGACTTCAGTAATTAATTATCTTTTTTATATTGTACCAGTTATGTTTTGTGAAAATAATAATTCGAAAACAATGTCAGCATTGTTTGAAAAACAACAACAACAACACTTCAATAATTGATTCAATTGATTCATCCTCTCCCGTCCCAAGGTGCGCATTTTGATTAAGCGCGTTATTTATTGCATATTTCCACCACATGATATCAAAATCAATAACATAAATATAATTATATATCCTCCATTATGGGAATCTTCACCCAGTACTATGGTGTACAATCAGGGTCTGCGGTACAATGCGGGTGCACCGTTATTATATCGGTGCGCCATTAAAACAAAATATCATACTTAGCAACATTGAGCTTGAGATATTGGGAATATATTGGGGGACACATGACCTAACAACTGATATATAGGTGCTTTGTAAACTTCAAACTTCAATACTTTACATTGCAGCCTAAAATCTGGTGGTCAAACTCTACTTTTAAATCAATTATAGGGGTCAAAACTCTACATTCAAGCCAGTAATAGGGGTCAAAACTATACAGTTAAACTAATTATATAGGGGTCAAAACTCTACACGCAAACAGATTATATAGGGGTAAAACCGCTACAGTTGAAACAATTATACAGTGGTCAAAACTCTACACTCAAACCATAAAAGGGGCCAAAACTCTACAGTTGAACAAATTATATAAGGGTAAAAACTCTACAGTTAAACAAATTATATACGGGTCAAAACTCTACAGTTAAACACATTAGATACGGGTCAAAACTCTACACGCAAACAAATTATAGAGGGGTAAAACCTCTACAGTTGAACAAATTACATAGGGGTCAACACTCTACATTCAAACCAATTAAAGGGGTCAAAACTCTATAGTTAAACAAATTATATACGGGTCAAAACTCTACAGTTAACCAAGTTATATAGGAGTCAAAATCTACATTCAAACCAATTATAGGGGTCAAAACTCTACAGCAAAACAAATTATATAGGGGTCAAAACTCTACAGTTAAACAAATTATATAGGGTTCAAAACTCTACATTTAATCTAAACAAAACTGTGTTAACACAATGTCATAAGCTCTTTCCTAGCCTGGAGTTCCTAGCCAGAAAGGGATTGAACCCCGAATTGTACAATCGGTTAAAGGTCAAAATTATATGTCCAAAAAGGAGGGTCAAGCCCTACATCGTATTGTGCAAAAGAAATAGAGATCACCACTTTACATCATATGTCCGAAATTAGATATATAAACGGCAGCAAATATGTACTTACTAAGATATAGGGGGTGCCCTCCCCCCTCGTGATACAGAACATAATGATCTTTGTATTGGTTTAAACATATTAATTCATTCAAATTTACATACAGACAAATCAGTTTAAGTATAATTTTGGATTTGAACGGAAGATAAAATCTTATAAAGTTCTTTTGTCATGACTAAGCCGGGCCCGATTACCTCTGTCGGTAACGCGTCTGACTTTCAATCCATGGGTCGTGAGTTCAAATCCCCGCCCAGCAACAGTCTCCATGGTAATTGATATACGACATTGTGTCTCATTATCATTTGTCTCCCACAGCCGATTCAAGTGAGAATGTTATCAGCTACTTGCGGAGTTGGGATATGCTCGAGTACTGGTTAACCTTTCAGGATACCAGGAAACAGTGGTTAGGTTAACTGGTCGTCTGTTAGCCCTCGATGGTATAAAATGACGCTAGATATTCAATCTATCAATTAATCTACATGACATATATTAATTGTGAACAGATATGGCAGATCATTGACAATTTTATTTTGCTCTTAACATTACGGATATAACCTAATTCAATATATACATGTACTTAATAAAATATCTTAACATATTGTTAGGGATATTGGTTCTTATATGTTTACGAAACTTGGAAACGAAAAATTAAAAAAGAGAAAAGTATAACTCGAATAGAGATGTTCTGGACAGCATAGACAAATCCGAAAGGCCGGCTGATCTCACCACGTAAGTTGAAATAGCCCTGTAAGTTCTTCAGTCTTAAATGTTTAAGGAGAAGCGATTGGCAGATAAAATGTATTTGTGAGCTGCTTCAAATATTTTAACATATTATCATAAGAGAGATGTGGCGCACCAAAAAGAAGTATATAATTTATAAAGAAACTGTAGGTTACTCACCGACATATGTCGGAAGTTGTATGCGTTGAAAGGGACAATTAGGAAAGTTCACATATACACAGAGACGACCTTCGATGTGTTTTAAAACAATATGTTGCATAATTGCACAACAACTTATTCGAAGACGGGCATGCAATATTTGAACCTATGTACAAATGTAAAAAATAAAGTGATTTTGGTATGATATTATCAAGTTGGTGTTTAAAATCATCCAGAGAAGAAGATGCTTGTATTTTTTCTAGTGGAAGAGTGTTCCATTCATGGACGGAATATAAGCATTTGAGTACAGAGTTGTACTCAAAGAAGGGATTTGAATATTGTTATCATTTCTGAGGTTGTACATGGAAAATACATTTGTAAGAGGAAGAACCAATGAACACATTGTGGAACCATTATAGACATCAAGTTTGTTTTTATTTCGACGAGTTTCAAGATTTTCCCAACCTACTTCAGAATTCAAGTTATTAATAGATATTAATTTTGTCATTGTAATTGTTATAAGTGCAGCTTTGTTCTGTATTTTCTCAATTTTTTTTTTCTTTTTTCATAATTTAAACAATTATCCCAAATAACGTCGGTATATATCAATAAAGGTCTTATGAATGACATGCAAATAGTTTCGTGTGGTTTTCTTTCTAAGTGAGTTTTAAGTTTTCTCATAATATTATTCTAGACCACTTCAACTGCTAATTAAGGGCTCCAACACGACTGTGACTTAAATGCCAGGTGTCATATATGTACAAGTATTTTTATTTCGAATATATTAAAAATAATAATTATAATGTGTATATATTCGTTTACGTGGATTAATCAAAACACAATATATGATAATTTTACCCAAATTACTTTAAGTTTTACAAAATAATTAAAAAGCTGAACCTTCAATCATGTGACACTGTGTTCTTTTTATTTTGTTCTTTAAACGTTATTAGAGGATGTAAGAAAGATGGCATATTTTATTGAGTCCTTGTAAAGCAACACTTATCTATGTCTTTATACTTATCACGAAGAACGTAATACTGTTCAGTAGTGATAGATAAAGAGCCATTTATAGCTGACGTCTCATAAACTCAAATAATGTTAGTTGTCCTTGAATATTTCGCATCGTTATAACAGATAGTACAAAATGTCAAATGTGTATAGTCTAGTTAGCGTGCTTTTGTTCCTGCGCTTTTGAAGTTTGCACCTCTTACAGGGGATAGCCCACCTATTAGATAGCGCCCTCACAGACAAACCCCTAAGGCAAAGGAAGAAACTGAAAAACATATTAAAGGGATTATGTTGGCATATAATCGTAATTCCCTGTGCTAAATGCACACGCCCAGCATGAAGATACACTTATAACTTAGAGATGTACGCATCTAAAGTGTCTAATTGCGTAACCTCTTTATTACAAACATCGGGTTTCTGAAGCCACGTTTTTGTTTTTGTTTACATTTGCCATATTATATATGCATACAGAAAGACAGTCTACTTTTATTAATAATTATGCTTCGTGAGTCTGCTTCGAATGTATTTTTAAGGTATCAAAAATAAGTAGTCTACGTAAATGGCATTATTGCATTTATACCTAAAATGTTTTAAATCATTCGCCAGTATTGGGTCTTCAGGTTCAATATCGAAGTCAATATGGAACATATGGGTTTTCAGCCCCTGTACGAATCCATATTTGCACCGGTGTTAAACAGACTGCGTACATGCTCTTTGGTGTAGAATTACACAAATTGTTTTGAATATGGCCTTAGTCCAATTTTATCGGTTTAGGCTATAGGTATAAAGGACGATTCTGAATATGACCCAGATACAATCAAGTCGTTCGTCGGATTTGGTTTTAGCAGTCATAAAGGAAGTGACTGAAATGAACTGGACTTGGAAACAAAAGGCATAAGTATTCACATTAACAGATGACGAGATTAACATAATAAAAAAGAATATTTACCATTATCATTGAAGTATCAATAAAAAAAATTACACGCACGTATGTATATCTCAACATATTCATTCGGCGCCGTAGTGCGGTGGTATAACTTCGTCTGTTAATTTGAAAATCCGAGATCTAATCCCTGACAAAACAAAATTTTTGAAGTATTTTTTTTCCTATTTTTTTTCTATTGTTAACTCTTTCCTTCTGAATATAAAAGACAACATAATATATCACGGAAATTCAAAAGTCTTCAAATACACATATATGGGAAGATTTCCTTACAGCTTAATTGAACGGAAGTAATTAAGTACCCCCATAGTTTTATTTGATCTTCAAAGATATTATTAAAATCGAAGAATGATGAGGTTTCGCTTTTATCTTATCTGTTTTCAAAAACTCAGTGACAACATAGATCTTACACGGTAGAGTGTTGTCATGGAAAACATGGATTACGTATACGGCCTTCCTTAGGTATACGAAACCCCCAATTACTTCCTTGACGCATTATTAAATCGCTGTCCCTTGAACAATGTTTCATTAATTTTGGGAACAAAGAGGACAAGAAAGGATCGAGGTAAGAGGTGATGATAATGTACCGCAGTTACCTCGTCTGTTTTCAAAACCACTGTCACAGCAGAGTTCTAAATATACAGTACAGCGTTATCATGTGAAACCTAGGGTACTTAAACCTTGGCTTCAAGTGGCATTTCATAGACAAATACTTCTTCCCGGATGCATAACTTTATCCCTCTCCCTTGAACGGTGTGCCATTATTTTGGGAACATACGGAAACAAGCAATGCTTGCGGTAAAAGAAAAATGGAGGATCAGGCACCTCGTCTGCCTCTTCTGCTTTCAAAAACTCTGTCACAACATAATTTTACGTTGTATACGATGGGACGTTATCAAACGAAACATGGGGTACTTATACTGCATTTCAAGTGCCATTCCATAAACACAGGTAAAATCCAATTATATCCTGGATGCATTACCATTTTACTTTCCACTGAACGGTGTTGGTTCATTACCTTTAAGAGTAGACAGAAACAAGCAAGGGTCGCGGTAAAAGGAAAATGAAGGATGAGGCTCCACATCTGCATTTTCTGCTTACCAAACCTCTGTCACAACATACATTTTAATATACGAAAAGTCTCTCGGAACTCTTATAAATACCTGGTCCCGAGGTTATAAAAGGTGCAGGCTTTGGTAAGCTTGACTTGCATGTTTTTGAATATCTGTATAATATACAAACACACACACACACACACACACACACACACACACACACACATATATATGTATATATATATATATATATATATATATATATATATAAATATTATTTGTTGTTAAGCATCTTCGATATACATGTACATATAACCACAGACAAATAGTTCAGCAAAATAAGTCAATAATTCAGGTTAATCATTCAATTGTGATACAAGCACCAACATTTGCATAAACACTCCTGGCACTACATGTTTGAAAAATTCCGTTAGTGTCTTTAATTTTAAAAATTGACGTTATCTTTCAAGTGGCCACCGTTTTAGTTATAAACACTATTCATTTCATCTGGATAAACCGATGTTAGTTATATTAGTATCAAGTCATTCTTTAATCATCATGGAGAAGCCAAAAGTGTCACATTAGATATTGTCTTAAACGTTCTATATTCAGCAAATGAAGAAAAGTAGTGAATGTTAATACACCATTACTGTAAAACTAAGCCTTGAGTTCCGTGTCAGCTAAACTATTACTTAGAGGTCCAAATATGCATAAGCATGGAATACAGTTAAAAGCAGTACTGGTTAGATAGCCGCACATAAATCATAAAATATATATATTTTTGTATCTCTGTCCATAAACCGGTTATGTATATCTGACACTCGTGACTTTCATGCATATTTGCATAAGTATCTACATTCCAAACAACGCCATACACTACAGGTAACACAGATAAAACAAATACTATCATCGTAGTGACCTATAGACCTGGATTACAGACAAGGTATGCCAGCGTCACGGATAATAGGGCTTCATTTGCTCGGATGACGTACAGATTGCATAGGACTTAAATGCTACTGGATAAAAGGATAATCGCTCGGCTGTTTATCGTTATTATATAATATTAGGTATTTTTATCAACAATTGTATCTGTACAGTCAACTGCAAGTAAAGTGTCCATCTTGATCCTATTAATAATTCATTCAAGATTCAAATTCTTTATTTAGTAATTTAAACATATAATGTTTCTCATTACATACAAATTTAGATAATAAATGTAATACGTGACACACAGATAATAGATCAATATTATGTTAGATTTAATCAAATTAGAAAATTACGTTATTCAAATACATATATTTTAATAGTTTTTGATGTTCGACAAATATAAATTAAACATTTAAATACATTGTCAAATATAAACTTAAGTAGATCAACCAAAAAGATAGATGTATATAATATGTATATGGATTGTACAAGGAATTGCGAGTACTGAAAGCTTGATGAATAAACTTACACAAATTTAACAAGACTGAAAACATAGGAACTCTTAATTTTCTGTGAAGCATATTTAAATAATTTTCGAGTTCTTAAGTAGTTTTTAACATCTTATAAGTATATAGTGAACAACTGTTTTCGATTTCATTAAATCATTTTGTTTAAAATGATCTAGGACTCTCTCTTTAAAACTAATATGGAAGTTTAACGCATTTGCATCATCAGTATACATGTATACGAAAATCCATAATCTTCCAATAGGCTTTTGATGTTTTTTACCCAATTCTTACCACCTTTATAACAATCAATAAGTAATGAATTATTAAATATTTAACAATAATGTTATCAGATTAAACAATATTTAGTCCAGTATTTAATCATACGAACATATATATTTATATAAAATGGGTATCTACCTAACTCTCAATATACACCCATATTACTTGCCGAGATTTTAACATTTAATACATACATATTTACAAAATTTCAGATGAATTCTTTCGATTTCTTTTGATTTAGAAAATCCCCTTATTTCGCAGGCTTATTAAGAGTGGAGCCAACAATGGCATCAAATAATTGACAAACAGTTTTAGGTTTCAATGTATATTAACAAGTATTTGCCAGTAAAATGTTTAATGCTTTAAGACTCTTTCAAGCCAATGCTTCCTGATTAAGAGAATAATTACCGATATAATTGAAAACACTTCCCAGATAATTAAAATCATTCACTACTTCTAAAGGTTGATTATTAAGTACAATTTTCATCGCTTTTTAAAGGAACCTTTTTTCGAAATACAAAACTCTTGGTTTTAGCAATATTCACCTCAAATCTCCAAGTTTGACAATATTTATGTAAAAGATTAATACCATTTTGCAGTCCAGACGGGTTTCTACCTAATATCACCATATCATCAGCAAAAAGCATTGAAATAAATGTTATGTCACCAAGTTCATGCCACAGTTTAACATCGAAATCTCAAACAGACTGGACCAAATGTTGTCTCTGTCATTCTGACAAGAAAGAATATCTAAAATATCCACCAACCCACTACCCATGCAGTAATGAATTTGCTGTAATTGTGTAGATTTCGCTGTGGGGTTTGAAAATTAGGATAGTTCCAAGTTAATTATTTCTTTTCTTTCACATCGGATAAGGATATCTGCATTTTACCGGGGCTAGATATTTCTATCTCACCCTAGTGCAGAGAAACATTCTCGCGCTGTGACGTAAAGTCATTTATAAATTCATCGCGCTATGACCTATTTATTCACAAATAGTATGATATCCTTGCACTACTATAAACATCTTAAAAAATCAACTGTGGCCGATTCTCGTATTTCAAACAAGCAGCTCTAATGGTAGAAATTGTCTTGGCTAACCGTTATCCTAAATCGACAACCATGAAAATTAACAGATTAATCGGCGCCCAGCTTTGATATATCCCTCAGGCCATAGCACACATCATAAACACTTCAACACATTTGTAAGATTTCCCTAAACTGAAAAAAGCAATATGCTAAATAAAGTCTCATGGTCGCATTATTACGGACGGCATATTCATATTTTAATTGTTATATATTTTTACATTTTTAAAGCATATAGATTATGAAAAACAATCGAATCAACAACATAATGTAAAAAATTAAGTAATATATAATTCCTCTAATAAATAATACGTTCGGTTCATTAATATGCATTTCAATCTTGCTGCAGCCTTTCTGTGCCCGGGAAAATGTAATAATAATACTTTTCATGACAAAACAGACGCGAATTCGCATATATATTCACATACGATCAGGTACTTTATCATGTCTCGTGCGATATGTACATGAAATAGGATTCACATGTTAAAGACAAAGTGCCTGTATATGTCATCAGACTTATCACAACTATTTTTTTCTCGCGTTGCAAATGTTCAGACAGTTATTGTGGTGATTTTAATTTGTCTAACATAGTGAATGCATATTCATTTGTATGACCATTGCTGATGCATCTTAATTGTTAAAATCCATAACTCGTAATAACCTCTGAGATCCGAATTATAAATAGAATATGTGCTTTTCATCTATAAAAACTATGTGACAATAACCTTGTCTTCCCAGCTATATATAGTTCCATTCTCACAATAGTTCCGCATTTAATTAATTGAAATTACACTTTAAAGTCTGAAACTGTTATAAATTTTGAGAATTTACTTTTTCAAGTTACATTTTTAAGAACAAACTAGAGACTGCCACGTAACCAGCAAGTCCAGAATTTTTGTTGAAAGAAAACATAGACATACTTTCTGACATTTATGGTTCTTATATGTTTTAGGTAATTTGTATTTTTCAAATTATATTATTTTAATCTTAGTTTCGCTGTTTTCAACTATTTCATAAAAAAAATATATAGTTGGTTTTAAGTAAATCTTTTAAATTTTGCTCAAGAACAATGAATTGGTGCGTGCACAAGTTGTTGTTTTTACTCGCTTTTTCACTGAAAAGAACATGTATTTTTGCAGAAATATATTATCAAGTAACTGTCATATTTACAGTTTTGAACATATTTTAACCAGTGTAGCTATTTTTTTTAACAATAATTCTGAATTCAAAGTACATTCAGTGGAAACAGACCAAAATGGAAATAAAATGATATTAGATACAACTTTATGTAATGAAATAATTAAACTTATAAACATCTATGGCCAAAATAGAGATGATCCTATTTTCTATGATAACAACTGAGCAACTGATTCTTTAATCATCATTGCTGGAGACTTCAATGTAGTTCTGGATCCTGATATAGACTGTTTTGAATACATTTATATAAATAATCCAAATGCTCGAAAAAAGTCTTCAAGATTTATTGATTGAATGTAATTTGACAGATTGTTGACAGACATTTAGAAGGAAAAACATTCACATGGTTTAAAAGCAAGACTAAACTACTTTTTAATCTCAACATGTTTAATGATGGATATTGATGCTGTAGAAATAAAACCAGGATAAAGAACTGACTATTCTTTGATCCATTTAATACTTGAATTTGGAAAATTTAAAAAAGAAAATCATATTGGAAATTAAACAATTATTCAACAATTCCTTATTGGTAGACGCTCACACCGATATGTCGAGTTGTAAAGTTGCAAATGGTATAAAATCAAGTTTCTTCGATGTTTCGCAAGGAATACGTCAGGGTGGGGTCATCTCGAATTGGATTTATAATTTTTTTAAATGACCTGCTAATATTTTAGAGCGGAACAATCTAGGTACGATGATTCTAGGTAAATTTACCGGAAATACAACACTTGCGGATGATATATCGCTTTCAGCGATAAGACTTGTGAACCTACAGAAAATGTCGGATATTATATTATATCAGTACACATGTATGTACAGGAACAATATTAATCCAATTAAAATGTTAACCATAGTATTCGATGGCAGAACAAAGTTTCAACATTTTACAGAACTCTCTATAGGCCTAGACAGACACAGTTAAACACGTAGGAGTACACCTTAATACTCGTCTGTCGGATAACGATAAAGTCGATAATGCGTGCCAAAAGCCAAATCTTTTCTTTTTTCGCTGCTTTCTATCAACATAGATCCCATTCACATAAACCCCACACATTCGTCTAATTTAGTAACCAAAATCTGTATCAATAGACTTTTGTTTGGGGCTGCAATATGGTCGAATCTTACTAAGCAGAATAACAATCAATTAGAATAGGTTTTGCGAATAGCTGCGAAAAATATACAGAAGCTCCAGGCTAGAACGCGCACGGATGCGTGTCTAAGTATGCTAGGATGGAAATCAACTCATTCTGAAATTAACTGTAGAAAACTATGCTTTCTTGGTCGAATATATAACATGCCAAATTACTTATTAACTAAACATATTTTTAATGCGCGACTATCAGTTTACATTTGTGGCAACGATACCAAACAGCGTGGTTTTATTCCCAATATTGTCAGTATTCTCGAAAAGTATTCACTATCTAATCATCTCGGAAATTACTTTAACAATGGAACATTCCCAAACAAAGACTATTGGAAACATTTATGTAAAATGACCGTTCACGAATCTGAAACTGAATCATGGAATTCGAGAATGCAAAATGACGATTACTTAAAAAGATTTTGTCACCTGCACACACGCATAGAGTAAGCTATGATTTGGGAGTGTGCAACATATAGCAATAGTTTACCATATGCTTTTTTTTGTAAGCAGATTGTGGGTCTGCCAGGGTACTCACACCGAAACTCCCTCTTTTTGCCAGTTGTGTGGCACACTTTTTATTGATAACAATACACATATGATTATTGACTGTAATTTTATGTCGGACCAAAGGGAAGATTTCATATTTTTGGCCGAGAGACATTATCGGAAATAATGCATGGATGTAGCGAAACTAAACTCCAGAAATTAATAGGAAAGCGAATACTGTCTCTTATGAGCAGAAGTGCACATAAGCAAGTGCACATAAGCACTTCTTAAGAATAGCAATACAGTTCGTTTCGAAATGCATGAAAGCTGCGCAATAGCTAGCTATGTAAAATACACGTTAATATTTCATGAAAGGCCTCTAGCATCATAGCATAACTTTCCAAAGTTAAAAATGTATTACTTTATACCTACCTATATGTTTCATGTTCCATATTAATATCATGTAATGTTTCATGTTCAACTCATGGTATATGTGATGCGATTACGTCGTATTTAATATTCATAACAATTCATACTTTATGACACTCTTGTTGATATTTATTTTATGCTATTTTTGTATGTCTTGCTTAATGCTTTTTTTTCTTTCTTTTTCGTCTCTCATTGTATAATATTATATAAATCCTTGTAAATAATAATATGCGATGGTGCATTATAGGAAGAAACTATTATTAACATAATTCTCATCTTCTTCTTCTTTAAAATACAACACTCCTTAATAAATGAGATTTTATGCTGGTGCTATAAAATAGTTTGAAAATCATTAGTAATGATAGATGCAGCTTCTACAGTTGTAGATACTCAGAAATCACTACAGATTGTTACTTTAAAACTACAGTGAAAGGAAAAAGAAAGTATACATACCTATAAACGCCGACAGGTAAAGGAACAATAAATGTATTGCATATAAATTTTGTTATTTATATTTCATCATATTGTTGAATAAAAAACCCATTTAATTCATTTTATGGCAAAACAATAAGAAAAAATCGTTCATTTTCCGTCGCAAGATAAACATAGCCAATAATGAAATAATTTTAAAAAAACAAAATGTATACTTTCTTTTTACTTTCAGTGTATGTGCATTTGTTGGTCTTCTACAGGTGGAGAGCGAGAATGAGAAAAGTTACAGGGATAAGTGCTTTGAAAGCATCCACTGTGGCCGCCTCGTGCATAGACGTTGGGATTATGTTCCATTGTATTGGTGTTCTCGGATAAAATGAGTATTAAATTTTGCAAGTGTCTTTGAATGTGTTTGTAACAGTGGATGTTGCTTAGTCTGGATCTGATGTCAACGGGAACTAGAAGGTTATTCGGCAGATTTATGGCAACTACATGGTGAATTATTGCGTGAAGCAGGGTGATAACTTGTTCTTATCTATATTTGTGTATTAAGTCTCACTTAAGAATTACCTCCTTTACATGACGGTAGCAAGATTCTTACGCCAAAGAAATTAGAGCTGAATAAAGCGGTTGGGCAATTTCCTTTGTGCATATGGGAATACGGAACATTTTCATAATTTCTGCAAGGTTTGGATGACATTGGGGACTGTTTGGTGATGCTATAACAGTTTAAAGATTCGTTAATAATACACTGCAACAAATGGGCAGAGTTGACAAAAATGAAGGGGTGCCATCAAACCATCGAAATTGTGAAAAAGCAACATGGTCAACCCCAGGTTTTTGTTCTGCATAATTGGATCAACAGAGTACTTTCTATGGGAAAGAGACACTTTTAGAATCATTGGTAATGTATCCAATGACTTCAAACTTGGAATTGATATTGACGGTGGCACCAAAGTATCAATATTATAGTATGTTAGGTGTCCTTATGCAAGATATTTTATCCGCAGATGCTTTGTACTGGTTCCACCAGTGAATACATCGAGCGTGATTTACCTAAGTTGTAAGAACTTGTTTATCAATCGAAATAAATACTAATAAATAACTTCAAACTTTTACATCTATACGGCAGAAGAAAACCGATCTATACTATAGCCACTCACAAGTGGTGTAAATAATAGAAAGTACTTAAAAATATAGACTATTCTTAAAGTATGCATTTCAGAAAACTGAGAATTTTACAAACGAAGCGTGCATTTACCATCGGTAATAACTGCTTAGAAACGATTGCGATTTACAAATACCTCGGAATTATATTTCAAAACAAAAATAATTTTTCATATCATAATGATGTCTAAGCGAAAGGGGCAGAGCGTCTAATAAGCGACAGTAGATCAAAGAGTCACAGCACATTTTATGTTATAGGTGTAAACTACCACTGATTTTTGTTCTTTATTCTATAGTAAATAATAGAAGTTTGAAGGCTTGTCATTCATAGAGAGACGCAAATATAAGAATTGAAACTTACATTTAACTGTTTGTCAACCTCTGCCCTATAAAAATATGATGAGGGGACATGTGTCATATAAGAGAGTTTTATCTGCTCAGTGTGTATACTGTTGACAAAGTGAAAGTAGACTTCCGAAAGCATGTATTCATACCCCAGTCTCCAAGAAACATTTTTTTTTGTAATGTCACAATTCCGACATGACAATGCTGTCAAAATGTTCAATATACATCAATAATGCCGTTCAAATAACAGAAATGAGCATTTAAATAATGAAAATGCATTTTTAAAGAAGAAAAAAAGAGAATTATTTATAACCGCCATTATGTGACTACCTAACGGAAGTACTTCCATTCTCCAATGGTGATACTATTCCTATATATAAGTAAGTATATGAGTATACTTGATTCATGTTTACTTATATGGGGTTATCAACTATATCAAGTTGATACTATCCAAAGCCGTGCATTACGTTATATCTTGGGAGAACATAAATGAAGATGTGTCCCCAAAAGTTATAAACAAAGGAATCAGGCTCACAAATCACGTTTCAATTATTAAATATAAGAGGTATCTAAATAATTGGTGCTGTGATATTAAAGGGGTCATGATTAAATTAGATATTGTAATTCAAGCAGGGTGGTTTCTAATGAATAGAGTGTTGGCCGCTCACGTCAGAGGATGCGGATTCGATCCCCCGTTCGACCCGATTCCTCTCATAAAACAACACTAAGTATTTGATCTACCCAAGAAACGGACTCGTAAGCGGTTGATTTAAGTTCTGAGCTTGCATCGCAATCGAGTAAATATAATTTAGTATAAACTGAATTAGACATACTGAATTATTTTGAAGTGTGAATATAGACACCGTTACGGCTAAAATAGCAGAGTATTACACTAACATCTGGAAAACCGACTCGGTGAAATCATCTAAATTTCTAACTTACGTAATTTTGAAAAACACGTTTGAAAGGAAACATTGTGAACTTATAGTCTTAAATAAAAACGAACGCTCCGTGTTGACTCAACTCAGGTGAAGAACACTACAGTCGATTCGAATTTGAATGCATTAATTACGTAAATCGTGCCCCGCGTTTTAACATATGCATTTAAACCTGCAAACACCCAAATCAATAATAAGATACCTGTTTATGTTTTTTCAACTGTGATCGGGTAAATAAAATACACCTATATAAACCCAATACGCAATCGTACATACTCGGTAAATTCCGTCATCCTTCGGTATTAGACCTCGTAAATAATTGTAGGAATACACCAATTGGTAATTTGCCCCGGCAAGTTACTTCCCGTTATTATCGTTAACAAAAATGGCTGACTTTTCGACGTGCAGGCTTTATTTCAAAGCTTTTTCTGCCAATAACATTATACATGTCTCTAATCTTCAGTAAACAAAATGAGCACGTTTTCAGGTTGATAGTCTCCATTTTGAATGTAGTCCGGCCATGTGTTAGTCTGGTACTCGGCAGAAAGACCGGGTCACAGCAATATGGCGGCCCCCGTATTATTTCCGAGGTTATTACGTAGTAATAGCCAAGGTGTTCCGAGTGCCCAATACGTTATTGTGAAACAATGACATTCTATTTATAGTTAGAGTCGTTAAATATAGGTAACACATTGAATATTGAATATATTGTATAATTTATGTAACAGATAAATGTTCTATCATCCCTAATACGGTAGGTTCCATCTAAAAATAGAAAGACATAGTTTCAAAATAGCGTGTTGGGTATATCAATAAATGTTGACAGGTAAATATGTTGGGACAAAGACTATGTTTATTTTGCAATAACCTTCAAATTGAAAATGAATTGTCCAATTTAAACTGATATCAGAACATATTTCTTCCAAGAACCACTGTTGAATAAAGTATGCAATATATACACAGTGGTCATGATACAGTAAAACATATTGTCACAAAGTTTTCAAGAGAACTATCTAAATATCTTGCCCTTACATCAGAAGAAGTACAACGTATAATCACTGACACTCAAAACAATTTTGTAATTAATAGACAATTATGTAATAACCCTAGAATTATACTATTGATGATGTTTACTTCTATAAAATGTATTTTGTTTGTCATAGAAAAACAGGGGCTTGATATTATATTATTCATGTACACATTTCGCTATAATAAAACTATTTACTTACTTACTGTACTTATCAAATATAAGTCACTGCGAACTGTCTAAGTTAGTGTTAAATAAAAACATACCTTTACTTCGTTAGCGGACCTCTCTGAATGATCATACGTATCGGGATACGTGGTATAAGCTGTATTGTCCACTCCGTGCGAGTCAGCTTGTATTGGCATGGTTGCTGTAAAAAATATAATGTCAATTCATTGTGGTACAAATCAAACTGACCTGGCACGAATACGATTACCGCTCCTCCCATTAACTATGTGGTGTTGGTTGTCCAAGTAAATACAATGCAATACAATGTATTGATCATTTAAAGAAGACCGTAAGCGTATCTAAGGAAAATGACGGTCTTAGAAACAATATCGATCGCTGATTGGTTTATCGACTTGTTTGATTGACAGCTCGTGTCAGGTCCATTAGAATATCTAAAGGGGTCGAATATCCAAATATGGCGGTAAACATTTGTGATCTGAAATGGACCAATACAGCTGTCAAAAGTGAAGGGATCCGTTAAGAATGGCTGATTTAAGCACCAGCTTAATAAAAATCTTACCAAAACATCAAAACACTTTTACACAGGCACAAGAAAAATGTCAGGTCTTGCATACTCGTCTTTGTACGAATTGTAGCACACTGAAAGAACATTTATTAAAACAAAAATATCGAAAATTCTCCACTATGAACATGCGGAGCAATTGAAAGTATAAATCATTACCTCCTCGTCTGTACTATTTATCATACCTAACGCCCTACACTTCTCGCATCAATCTCTCACATATGCACTGTTACCCTCAACTCACTTCCCTTTTGTGAATTTCATCTCCCTCACAATACTAACGTCGACATTTTTAGTGCTGTCCACAAATACATACTCTCGAGTAAGCGTTTAAATAACGAAAACTAACAACTTATCTATCAACGCTGGAGAGAAACTATATTAGAATTATTTTCTTTCGTTTCAATCCTTTTACTATGTATTTTGTGGAATATGTTGTACATAATTTATGAATAAAATATGTTTAAACCAAATATGTCACTATCATAATTAACATATGCCAGCTGATATATTTGTTATTGTTTTTTAAAGTTATGTTTACCTCTACTGTCTTACTTCAACTTGACAAAAATATTTTTTTTATTTCATTCATATCTACGTTTCATTTTTACAAACAGACTATTCGATATGTAGTTTATATCCAAGTAAGTTATTATAACATATATGTCTAATTAAAGATATCTAACCCTTTGCTCCATAGATACGCGTTTGCCCGCACCAATTACAGAGGGTCTTCGAAAATAGGGCAGAAGGAGTTCAGATTGCTCATAACGAGCAATCTGAACACTTCCTGCGCTGTTTTCCACTCTGTCAGTTAATATAAACATAATTCACCCATTGCTGATACGTGAATTAATTCTTTCAATTTGGAAGAGTCCCTAAAAAATGCTAATGGAGCAAAGGGTTAAGCTTTTTATAGTCATGATAAAACAAACATACTGGTTACTCTCGTTTAGTGGTTAGGTAATCCGCGAACACGTGATAATCAGTTTTAACGACACATTATACATTGTGGTTAATAGAATTCTTTACGAGTTGTAGCGGTGGTTCTAGTGGTAGAGCGTCCGCCTTACATACGGAAGTTTTCGATTTCGATCCTGACATAGCCTTAAGTCATACCAAAGGCTTGAAAATTATATCAGAAGCTTCATTTGCAGTTCTATAGAAGAAAAAGTATATCAGGGGAGGACCCCAACCAAATACCGGCAAGTAGGAGAGGGAAACACCTTCTTATCTTAACTTTAAAACCAATGGACAGAAGATCGTGTGTTCTATCCTCCGTCACGGCTGTGTTCCGTGACCTTTAGCAAGACACCCTTTCCGCATTTGCGTAGTTCTTGTTCTACCTCGGCAGATTTCAAGCGTGATTTGTTATAAGATTTTGTTTCACAATCGAAGTATAATAGATAAGTTAAAACTTAGTGTCCGTGCAACAATCATAGACTAGGTAAACACATCAATGAATAATTTTAACGAAGTGTGAAAACACAAATAAAATTTTGAATTTAAAACTTTAATTAAAAAAAGGTTATTTGAATTTAGAACCGCTGCCGAAAATGACAAAAACTGAATAGGACAAACTTCAAATGTCTTTCATCATGCGCATGCGTGTTATTCATCATGCGCATGTGTGTGCGTCTCAGTCAATTTAAAAAAAGGAGAAGAGTCTTAATTGCGTAAACATTTATTATGTTATTTATATAGTTATATCAAAATCGTCCAATGTATGTAAATCTTATGGCCACGACAAGTAAACTTTATAATGATTTTGTTTTTTATAGCCTGGCCCGATAAGCTCACTCGGCTACTAGCCTGGCTATCAATCCAGAAGTCGTGAGTTCGAATACCTGTCTGGCAACAGTCTCGGTGATGATTGATATACGACATAGTGTCTCATCATCATTCGTCTCTGACTGCTGATTCAAGCGAGGAAGTTATCAGTTACTTGCGAAGATTGGGTGTGCTCGAGTACTGATTAACCTTTCAGGATCCTAGGAAACAGTGGTTATGTTAACTAATCGTTTGTGAACCGTCGATGGCATAAAATTGTCGCTAAATATTCATTCAATCAATCAATCAATTATTTTTATAATTTTAACTCTAAGGTAATTCAGTCTTTACGGTATAAACCTGGTTGTTTCGTTTTGTCTGTCGTCTTATATGGTAAACATTTGTATCTAGTTAATATATTCAAGCATATAAACATTATAATCATCTTTTATAACTTTAACTATCAGGAGTGACTTTGATCTTTACAGTATAGACCTGGTTGTTGCATTTTGTCTCTCGTCTTATATGGTGAACATTTGTTTTTAGTTACGTCCAATCCTTCTAAGCATGTAAAATATACGGACAGGGCAGGTAAATATTATGTTCTTTATATAACGTCAAAGGCCCATGAATGACATTGACCTTTGAGACACAGATTACCTTCTTGTTGCAGTAAATATGGATGTAGTGAGAATGTGTATCTATTAATAAGTAACCATTCTTCGTATGTAAATAAGGTGACCTTGACACTTGAGTTGCAGACCAGGCTGTTGCGCTCTACCTGTCATTTTGAGGTGATGAGAATATGTACCTGATTATATTAAAATCCTTCCATGTATGTAACAATGAACCGAACAAAAAAAGAAATAGACGAACGGAGACCATTCAATTATATTCCACTTCCGTTACATTAGTATAATATTTTTACTAATAAAATTCCTTAATTAATTTTATTCAAAAATTTGAACCATAAAATATTGTGCTTCCCGCATTTCAGTTTCAATATTTCAATATACATTCAAATTCGAGTTCGTGTACGCATGTGTATGCATTTGTATATATATATATATATACATGTATATATATTTATACAAACATGTTCTTTATCATTTATACATATTAACTAATCAACAATGTACCTCAGTCGATCCAAATTCACTGTTATATGTCGCGTATACAAAGTTTGTTTGCCCATAACTTATTACTACGGAGATATCCGGAAATAGTCGAGAAGATACGAATATCATATTGCAGCAGTAACATTTACATTAATTTTCAATGTTTACATAATGTATGCTATTTCTATTGCGTTAGCTATTAATAAAATGTATAAAGACCAGACGACACACATGACGACTTCAGTCAGGTTAGCTAGGTATTAACAACTGGTCTTACGTCTAACGTTCAGCACATATCCTCTCAAGGTCATTTGACTTAATGCAACATTATGTTGTAAATACATTTAGTTCATTGTAAAGTCGATTCAAAGTTACCTGATTGTTTGTCTGTCTGTCTCCATCTGTCCGTCTGTATTCGCCCGCCCGCCCGACCGACCGAGCGAGCGTCCGTCCGTCCGTCCGTTTATCAACCATGTCTGTCTGTCTGTCTGTCTGTCTGTCTGTCTGTCTGTCTGTCTGTCTGTCTGTCTGTCTGTCTGTCTGTCTGTCTGTCTGTCTGTCTGTCTATTTACTATTTAATTGTAGGTGACTTATAGGCCCATTGGGCCGGGTGCTATTTATTTAACTTTTTGTATCATTGTTTTTGTCATGTATGCCATACTCATATCACTATAATACACTCTTTACTGACTTACTGACTTACAAACTATTTTCATAATTGGTGACCTTAAACTATTCATTTTCCTATATGCAGACGGTGCCGTTTTATTCGCTACAATCAATAGAGAACGATTTAGAATCGCATTGTGACACATAGGGGTTGGAAATAAATACATCCAAAACACAAACACAACGATGTTTAAAAGAGGCCGCCATACTACGTTTGAATTTAAGCTAATAAATATTCATTTAGAGGTAGTCAATTCATTAAAATAGAATGGGAGTCATTATTTCAAAAACAGAAATTTGTTTAGATACCAAAAAGAACATGCATGGTTTGCACTAAATAACTTATTAACTACTTTTAATCAAGTTGAATTACCAAACTCTGAAAAATGTAGACATTTTGAAACTCTGGTAACTTCAGATCTATACTAAATTACAGTTCAGAAGTTTGGGGTTCACACGATGGAAAATATATCGAACCAACACATACTAAGTTTTCAGGTTTTTGGATATTAATCACATCTATTATTATTTACAGATGACATTGTTTTGTACTACTGATCCCAATAGTCTACAACTGCAGCTAAATATCTCTATGAATATTCATTGAACTGGGGATTTAAAATAAAAATCAATTTAACTAAAATTTGTACTAACTCCACCTAATACTACTTTTTCTACTACATGAACTACTACTAGAACAACAACAACTATTACTACTACTACTACTACTACTACTACTACTACTACTACTACCGCTACTACTACTACTACTACTATTACTACTACTTCTACTACTACTACTGCTATCAAACTTATTCAACTGTTAATAACCTCTGCTTTACTTACTGTGTGTCAATTAAAATACTAGTTTAATTTGCCTTGCTAATGAACATTTCAAGTTGTGTGGCTGCATCGAATTACAGGCCAAGAATTTCACCCAAACAATGTTAGATAACAGATAATATGTTCAGTGATACTAGAAATGTGTTATATGTTTAACTTATATGACTTTGTTTTATGTTATTTAGTATATAAATGGTTGCTGACAGGAAAATAAATGAAAGCAAAAGCCATACAATAGCAAATTTCATACCGGTTTTCTGAGGATCAGTTGTAGGAATAGCCGATATATGTATTGTGTCTAACAAATGTAATAAACTTAATACGCGCCAGTTAGTTTTGCCCTGTCTTGCATATAAAGATAATCGGATAATCGGTCAATGTGGGTTTTAGTGATAAAGGACCATTAACGTTGTACTTGAAATAGAATGAGAGAGAGAGAGAGAGAGAGAGAGAGAGAGAGAGAGAAGGAGAGAGAGAGATCATCTGAAAGACTTGTCTATATGTCTGTGAAATGTGCGATTCAAATTCATTTACTTCGCCTATGAAAAAATCATTCGGAGAGAACGTGATAAAGAGGAAGTCGCAGATATATATAAATCATATATGTATTGAATATCATTTAAGCTGAAATAACTTGAGTTACCTACATGTATGTATACATGGTAATCTTACATAAATTATCTGACAGTAGGAAAATAACAGAAAACGTCACTGTGAGGCGATAATCGTTTGCTAACAATGTGTGAGTGATTGAATATTTAGCGTCATTTTTATGCCATCGAAAGCTAACATACGATCAGTTAACCTAACCACTTCCTGGGATCCTAAAAGGTTAACCAGTACTCTAGAACACCCCATCTCCGCATGTAACTGATAACTTTCACACTTTAATCAGCGGTGAGAGACGACTGGTAATGAGACACAATGTCGTATATAAATCATCACGGAGACTGTTGCCGGGCGGGGATTCGAACTCACGACCCCTGGATTGATAGTCAGACGCGTTACCGACTGAGCTAATCGGGCACGGCGATTTTTGATAACAAACACAATCGATTATCGCCAATTTCAACTCAACCAATTATCGATAGTCTGAGACAATCGAAACACCACTTGATTAGATAGTTAAATGTTGGTCAAGATATGCAGAGAAACCAATTGGGTTGACCTAATATAGTATGTTTATTGATAATGTATCTTCAACTACTAGCACACGTTTTGTAGGACTTTAAACATACGCATTGGATTGTATACTTGTTTAGGAAAAGTAAAAATAAGACATGATTGATTAATCATACATTTACACACTTACAACGCGTGCTATCTGAACTAAAACTAATGCTGATTGAGGTATGTACGTTTGATTGTTGATGGCATGTAAAGTTAAAGTAATTCTTTCTTTTTACTTAAATTGAGTGGATATATACATTCAGTATGATCTCAAATGAAAATAATCACGGAAATTACAGGTTACAATTCTCGTTGTTATGTTGATGTTTATGATGATATGTCAAATGTTCATTTTGGGATGGGCCCGATTAGCTCAATCGGTAGTACGTCTGACTAACAATCCAGGTATCGTGAGTTTGAATACCCATTATGCCACATTATCTGTGACGATTGATATAAGATACTACGTCTCATTATCATTTGCCTCTCACCGCCTTATCTAGAGGGAAAGTTACTTGCGGAGATAGGGTGTGCTTGAGTACTGGTTAACCTTCCAGGATCCCAGGAAACAATGGTTTAAAAATGACGCTAAATAATCAATAAATTGTTAATTTTGATAAAAAATAGGTAATTAAAGTATCATTTTATGTGTGCCGCTTATCTTTCAAATGAACATCAAAAGGCAAGCACGTATGTTAATCTTTGAAACATTACTCTGAGAATTATGACTGACACATAATTGTATTAGGAAAAAGCATTGGTTAAACCCCACACACCTTTTTTTAATAAACAAATACAAACTATGACTTGGGATAAATATACATATCATATATGTCAGTTTCCATAGTTCCTATAAAGCACTTTCAGAATGAATACAGAGAAGCATAGTTTTGTGTGCATTTCAAATTAGCATAAATAGTGCATATCTTGGTGTTATTTTAAAAAATGCATAGTTGATAATATCTATTTTAAATTTTAGTTTAACAAAAATCTAGTACCTATTACCATATTTTTGGAAAAAAAGTACTTATTCTACTAAATGTTACCATCCCGCATCCTACCCGCCCAAATTTGTTTTGGTTAAAAAATAACGACAGAAATTGAAAGAAAAAGAGAGAAAACTGTATTTGTTTAAAAATGTAATAATATGTTTATTTGAAATAAACACTATTTGTTAGTTTGTGGCTTATAATGTTCAAAGTATCCTTTACATAATACAGAAAGAAGATCAAGGGTACCTGAAATATAAAGACAATTTAAGATATAACATTAAAAATCATGGCAATCTGAACACTTCCGAGCCAACACCCTTAAATTACCTTCATCTTCAAATGGAATGACTTCATATGACAATACAGAAATTAAATATAACTCACCTATAATGTTGAATAAGTCACGTGTATGTATATGCAATGAAAAACAATAACTAGGTTCCTGGAAATGGAAATTAATCCTTTAAATATTACACATTTTTATCTGTAGTTAAACCGACCGCTTACTTGGTTATTTAACTGAACGGGTTATGTAAACTCTGTGTAAATGTAGATGTACCAATATATTTACGCAACATTGCACACGTACACCGATATGCTTTAACAGTTTTAGTAATGGATAAGTGTAAATTTTATATGACATTGAACATTTAATCATGTTATATTTTCATACAGTAAACCGAAACCGCGCTTAAACAGTAACATATTGTAAGATGCCACTGTTTAAATACTAGTAAGTGGAATCTACCCATCACATCAGCCATATCTGACAGATTAAAGCGGCATCAACGGTATTTTCTACTCTTTTATTTCAATAAATACCTGGGATAACTGTAATATTTAGCATAAAGTGAAGCTTAGATCATGTCTGGTGCACAATACCGTTGTATATCGTAAGGCGCTGTCTCGAGATCGCTTACCTCTCATCGCTGATGTTGTAGGCCCTCTCGCTCGAAAAACGTTATGTGAAAAAGTTGTCAGTCGGTGGTTCTGAGATCTTACCCCACTAATAAAACTGAACGCAGGGCGACAGTGTAATGGATAGAGTGTTGTTCGCTCACGCCAGAGGTTGTTGGTTCGATAGCCCGGTCGACTCGATATCACTCACAAAACAACACTCAGTACTATTTCTACCCAGGAAGCGGACTCGAGAGCGTTTCAAATAAGCTGTGCTTTCATCGCAATCGATCTAAATTAAATTAGTATAAACTAAACTAATAAAACTGAAAATGACATAATTATATATCCTGAAATGTGCTGAAACTTGCGTTAAGTTCCTTTAAAAAATAAAATAATAAATTATTTGTCGTTCGATAACTGTAAGGTCCAAATCAATATCTACATTTGAAATAAAAACAACACAAACTATTAAGCTCAGTTGTTTCAAATACGTAATAATTTGTTTGGATTGGAACAAGTTTATCATCACAGGTAGTATAGGGATATCGAAAAATGAAATAGTTTAATATAATTGTGAGATTATAGTTTAGCTGGTTAATAAGATTTAAAAACAATATTAATGATGGGCCGGAGTCCTATATGTACACGAATAAACTTCACTTCACGTCACTTCACTTCATTTCACTTCACTTCACTTCACTTCACTTCACTTTACTTTACCATAGAAAAAATGAAAATACATGCTTTACAAACGAGAGTGAATATGACAGTTAAATGATCAAGTCAATTTTAGCGAGAGGTAAAACTCGCGAATAATAGCGAGATTAAAATTCTCGCTTATAAAAAGTAATTTACTGTATTTAATTTTAATGTCCTTTCTTGAGATGGTTTTATTATATATTTGATATTAATGTGACGTGGACATTTTTTTAAAATAAAATAATCTCAAATGACAACTTGTCTTCAACTTTTACTTATCTATGGGGTGACAAATAATTCGTCAGTTCGTTAATGCACTATAGCTGCCGAGGAGAAGACCCAATCTACAAATGAATGTAATTGATACTGAATAGCAAACATTATTCTAGTGTATAGAGGTTATCGGACTTCTTGTTGGTGTTGAGTCAACACATGGTTTTACATAAATTGTATATTTTGGTTTTATGAAGGATAAATGATTGAAATTTCCATTGCATGTCATTCATCATAATTTATGTCTAAATGATCTTCCTCTACCTATATACTGCAGCGGTGGTCTAGTGGTAGAGCGTCCGCCTCGTATATGGAAGATCATGACTTCTAATGGTACCAGAAGCTTCCTCGCTCGGCGCTCAGCATTTAAAGGACGGTTCTAGGTCTGATCGGCCCGATGTCAGTATAATGTGATCAGATGGGATACCATACCATGTGTCTGCGTCCTGATACTACAGTGTGACAGCGCTTAAAATACTGTTTCATGAAGACACCGTCGTGACATGACTGAAGACTGCTGCCAGGGATAATAAGGGATAATATTTCCCATATTCACGGTATCATATCAACCGTACATATTCGGACAATTCCGTCACTCGCAGATATTAGGTTAATCAACCTTTTGGCCCGAATGGGTCATATATGTCAAAAAGTGTAACACACATTTGTTTCCTTGCGTTTTTATTGGTATTGTAGAATTAAGAAAATATCACTATGTGATATTTTTCAATTTTTTAGTAATATTTTCAAAACTAGCATGACTGATTGATAATAAAAGTTAATATTTTCGCTAATTTGGAATTTCACACAGTTATACTTGGATATTGTTTATATCTACATATGTTGATGTGTTCATACGGGTGTACAGATCGATTAGATGCGTGACATGAGTTAAATTTGAATATCGTTGTCTTGTGAACCTTTAAGTATCACATCACTATTACATTTCCAATACGGCTCCATTGTAACATTCATGTTCAAAACACTGAAAAAACAAAATCTGCAGCATGTGTCCGGGCTCAAATTCTTTACTGGTTCGAGATAGCACTTATAAAGGGAAAAAAGCATACATTGAACAGTATTTTTTTAAATTCAATACTTTTGCGAGACCTATCAATTTCCAGAGTAGTAATATATCAACTATTCGCTCACGACGCGGTTCGAAACAACAATTCTGAAATGACACAGAATTGTCCAAAAAGCTGGTATCAGCATCAAATTTTAAGTGGTGATTTCTAAAATACTGACCATTTAACTCATGCTAAAAATAAATCACTGCAGTACAAAGCCCTGACAAAAGAAGAAAAGGTGAACTAAAGTTTTATATCTACCATCTACATCTGTAGGTCTGGAGTACTCAAGGGATTAATAGTGGTGTGAGTCCTTTAAAACTTAACGTTTAACACAGTTAATGTCCTTCGTGACCCAGTGGTCTATTTTAAACGTTTGATAGGTTATGTAAATATGTTGAATATCTTTTATGTATTTTTCACTGAATCAATGAAAGAAAATCATTTAAATATTTAATAAATTTGTTCATCCTCTTATTTTTATGAATTTATGACTTAAAAGTTTTTCATGCATTATTTCGATATTGATAATAAAAAATATATGTACTTACTTAAAATGTAAATGAAAAATGGCGGTACAGATTATGTATTAATTAACAATATATTTTACGTGATATTATGTATTGTATATATATTATTGTTACGATGTATTTATGTACAAGTCTGAAATAAAATATCTGTTATTTTCTGTTCTGCTGTCGGTTAATGATATATCACTGTTGATGTCGGTCGTGTGTTCAAGCCCACTTCAGTCCATCAATGTAATATTTTACTAAGATAATAAAGAGGCATACATCTGTGCACCAGTAGTCTAAAGTCATTTATTGTCTGCTTGACCAAACAATGTTAAATCTATCAATACTACTGGTCTGTGTTCAGCACGGTTAAACATGTTTACTCTGTTTATACATGTAAACTCAAACGGTGACTACCCCATGGCTTCATGATGCCAGTCACGCTCCTGCTAGCCAGATTTAGTAAAATGATATCAATCCACAAATAAATAAATTATATTTATATATTTGATTATCATTATGATTTATAACTATAAATATTTTTGCTTTCTCGAAAATATTACTTGTGATGTCATTCAAACTTTCAGTTGAAGCCGTGTTCAAATGTGGCTTTCTCAATATTGCTTTTTAACGGACCCAATCGGGAGAGCTTGGTTCGTTCTATATACTAATACATTTTTATACTAATTAATTTATTTCAGCTAGATTGTGAATAAAGTCAGATAATAAATTAATCATTTTCTCGAGAGATCGTTTCCCGATCAGAATCAATGCTTTGTATTGTTTCTAACAGTCCATCTGGTCGAACGCGGGGTCCAGTCCGCCATCACTGTCATCGGTGGGCGACACAGTGCCTTTAGAACTGTACTACCGGTTCTGCATATCGTGTTGTGACAACAATACCAGCGTTTTCTTAATGGGAATTTACAGATTATTTGCTCCAAAACATTTCCCCAGAGGTCACTTCTTATGTTTGTAGGTATTGTCCAATTCGTCACCTCTGTCATCTGCGCACAATAAGACATGCGCTGCATTACTGGTTCCGCTTTTCATGACAGCAATAGTCATTTTGTGAAACAAATTGTGCCATTTTTGAGAAAATCTCCAAACCTGGCACAAACATACAACAAGGTTACCTGATTATTTTAAAACGAAAACCCACTTTTAAAATGGCTGAAAATCCAAAATGGCCGCCAATATGTCCGCCAATTTAAAATAAATCCATATTTGTCTTTATATTTACAGTAGTTAATGACATTTGATATATTTCTAAGACTAATGCTATCAAAATATTTGTATTTGTTAATTTTAATGCTTTTATTGCGAATGAATGTTTTATAATAAAATATGTAAAATATAGGCTAGAAAAGATAGAATTGTGTGTTCATTAGTATTTATTTACAGGTGATATGTTTCAATCAGTATTTTCTCGGATGTCACATCTTCTGTTTACATGCATATGCATTGTTCTTATTTTGACTATTTTATCCATTGATGACGTTTATAATGATGTAATGACTGTTTCATTTGAATGCTTGTTTGTCATAGTTACATGTTTTTTTATATTTACAAGTGTTTTTTGAAATATTTCGTATTTTACAGACGATCTAACCGATATTTGATGAGGTAAATTTATTTTTCATGATATTCTGGAAGTTTAAGCAGTACACGAGCCTACCCACCTCAGCAAATAACTGATAATGTTCCCCATTTGAATCATTGGTAAGGGACAATGCCGTATATCAATTATCACAAAGATTATGGCCCGGCGAGGATAGGAACTCGCGACCCCTTGTTTGATAGTCAGAGGTGCTAAAAACATCAAAACGAATATACGCTGCATACACATAGCCACGTACATTATTTGTCTGGAGAAATTACAGCTTCTTATTCCATATATTTCAGACACGAGCTCATCTGTTAGATGTATATCATTCAATCATGTTTCGCCTGTATCTTCAAAACACGTGCTCCAATCGGCAAAAAGGTTTAACGACCTGAGGCATGCAATCACACACACATTAGTATCAAATAAATACTGAATATTAGATTTTTGTTTTCACTTTGTTTGAAATATAATATATCTTACGTTATACGATAATGAAATGAAGAATGTCAAGTTCATTCCAGACTTTGCTAAACAAATTGTGAATATATGTATGTTCAAACTAATTTATAGTTTTATTCTCCTTGACACGCGAGACGTTGCTTACGAGTTGGTATTCGTATAGCATATTAGTAGAATATCTTAAATCTTCAAAGCTACATTCTACAACAATTTACAATTTATGCATTATACTAAAAATAATGAAGTGAATGTGAATAATTTTACTTAACCAAAGTTTTGCGATATATAAAAATTCATCAATTGATTTAATATTTTATGGTGGAGCTAAGAAACTGTGCGTACGAGTCATTAACATCAAACGTCTCTGTATTTCAATGATATGTCAGGCAGATGGAAATGATGTGACAATATATAGCCTTAGACTTTCCACCATTTAAAGATCACAGGTCGTGTTGAGAATAAGATATGGGTGTGTTTAATATGGACTTAGTAATTAAAACATTGGCAAATAGCCAGGCAGTAATTAGTTGACCAAACAGGGAAAAGGGATTGACGCTTTTATGGGAGCGCGGAAGACAGCACGGAGGAGTTAGGGATAGACAGGCCTTACTTAGAGTAACATGCTAGTTTTAGAGTCAGACCTTAGTGATTTTAAGATGTAAGCTGTGACTTATAATTTATATAGAGTTAGACACAATTATTGAGAAATATATAAACATGTGAATAAAACTACTATAAATACAACCACCCTGTTTGAGTGTCTGTTATACATCTTTTTGTGCGCAGAAATATTTTCGGAAATTTGTTTTCAATGTAAAATTTTCAATGATATTGTGACTAAGCAATTAGTTATAGATAGATAGGAAATCTACATTTGCTGACTAAATTGTGATAAAAAGTATGCAAATGACAAATTTATCATTATAAAAAATATATACAAGGTATATACATAAGTGATCAGAGAGTGATCTTTACCTTGAGAAAGAGGGGCCTGTGTAGTGTAGTGAGACGTAAAGTTCACTGATCAATTTTTTTTTGAAGATTAACAGTGAGAAGAAAGCATTGTGCTAATGAAGTTCGAGATAAGAAATTGGTTAAGTGAAATATGGTGGCATTACATTCCCGATAATAGGTATAAGCAAAGTTGAGGATAAAGAGGTTGTGCATTAATGGAAGATGGCAGGCAGTTCTTTTAAACAAGATTTAGATTAGTTAAAATTTCCCTTTATCATTTGTTTATGCATTCACATTCGTTTGTTTGGTCATGTTAAAAAAAAGATAAATTTTATTCGCCCTTGGCGAGTTGTGTGCCCACATTCATTTTATCACCTGAACAATACATTATCTAAAATTATAAACATAACTTAATATATCTTATATACAATTGTTAATATGAATATGGTTTCAACATTATATAAATACTTAAACGATAAAGAAGCGAAGGGTGAATTGAAGAGCAAAATTATCAAACTATTATAATCGATATTTACAGTCTTAGATTAGAAAATGTATGTAAAGGTCTCACTACATAGTTGAATACATAAAAGAATTCCACAAAGAATTTTTTTAAAGTATTTTATTTTCATAGCAGGAATGTATACATACATAAAAATGCACAATAACTGGTAGGTTGTTCACGTTTTTTTTGTTAAAGAGGATGCAGTGACACCCTGAGCTTTTTTGAAAAAAGAAGTCCTCAAATGCTCATAAATACATGCATATGTTGACATCCTATAAAAGTCACATTTTTAACACCAGTGATATCTTATTATAGTATATGCTATGCCGACTTTTGCTCTACTCATCTGCAGCAAGAAATCACAGCCACTATGAACCATTTTGAAAATATTTCATAACCAAAGTACATAGGACTATTTGTTAAGAGTAAGAATTTTGCTACCGTGGGAAAAAAGGGGCGTAACTGTGTAGTGAGACGTTAAGATGTTTTATTAATAATTTTGTCAATTTGATCTTTTTTTTACTAAACCATTAATGAAATAACTAAACTATATTATAAAGCTGACAATATCGCTTACACAAGTTGAATTATATGATTCTTAAATTTTTGTTGACGTGTCTTTACCCTTTCAGTATCATACAACATAATTTGGCCTGCTATACTTTGTTATAAATTAATGTTGATTGGTTGATTGCATATTTAGCTTCATTTTTATGCCATCGAGGGCTAACAGAACTGTTTCCGGGGATACTGAAAGGTTAACCAGTACTCGAGCACTTCACATCTCCGCAAGTAACTGATAACTTTCCCACTTGAATAAGCGGTGAGAGACGAATGATAATGAGACACAATATCGTATATCAATCATCACGGAGACTGTTGCCAGGCGATGATTCGAACTCACGACCCCTGGATTGAAAGTCAGATGCGTAACCGAGTGAGTTAATCGGGCCCGGCTATAGATCGATGTAATAGTGAGGAAAGTTTAGGATAAAACGAGGAAGCTACTAGGTGTAAATACTAATGAATCATCGATGGTGACCTATGCTACCGTTCTACTATCTATTGAATAGGAAACATAGAGACACATGGCGCTCCCGAATATTGGAGGCTGTCTTCAGCCCAAGTATAAAGAAAGTACTTTGAGTTCCTATATTTCAATTGTCTTCAAACTGATTTCATTTGTGTTAAAATTCAAAATAAGGAGTCTGAGTTCCTTAATAATGAATGATATCTTCAGCACCTAGGTTAATTTATCAGTTGACAAAGCTTATGCTAAAGTTTTAAATAATAGCTGCTACTGATATATTTCCATTCCTAAAATCCACTATTTGTGATAAAGCTAAGGGAGTTTTTAGTTATATACGTTGTTCCTCGCTCATAGATTCGACAAGTTTAATGTTTCTCTTGAAAATAAGATTTACAATCACAGACAATCGCAAAAATAAGATTTATTATGTATTATGTACTATGTCGTCATTAATGCACAGGTTTTATTGATTTGAAAATGTCATTTACCGTTGTGTTGTTTGTGTCCGTCATCACAATGAACAATTAGTGTAAATATTCACTTAGACCCGAGTAAAAAAAAAACGAAACAAAGAAACTACGATGGTGATAAGTCGAAACTACGCTGATGGACATTCGAAACTACGATAGTGAATAGTAGAAACAAAGACACAACGAAACTAAGATGGTAAAATGTTGGAATTACGACATTTCACCATCGTATATTTGTTGTTTCGACTTTGCTTATTTATTAAATATGTCGCGATGGTCCAAAACAAGACACCGTAAAAAACACATACACCTTCAACATGTTCAGTTCTGATAAAGGGTTAAATAAATCATAGTATATATATTTATATATATCTATCTTTCTCTCTCTCTCTCAAAATTAGTATGCACGGAAACCAGATCTTAAAATTTCCGTACAAAAACTATTTGACACTTGACCTCTTTCTCAAAATATATATGTTGATACACATACAAAAATATACAACTTAATATGACTTTTCATCTGAAATATAAAACTAATTATGTCTAATAAAATGGATTTAGTTTTAAATACATTACCTAACATTATAGTACCATATTTCTACAGTAAGCACGTACGACTAGTTCAACGTTGTGTATGAGGGCGTCCAATAAATATTGTTATATTGGGAATGAAATAAAAAACAACACATAATATCTTGATAACATTTGGTTCAAAACTTTTAATGACAATTACGGAATTTGAAACTGTGACATCTGAAATCATCGATGTAGCATCGACCCAGTATGTTCCGCACATAAATGGTTAGGACATATATTTTTGCAAACTATGATATGGATATGTTACTAAAATGCTGTTAGAGAAATAAATGAATTTGATACTAAATTAATAAGAAGGAGGTCACATGTTTCATTTATTTTCAATTTTGAAATATATTTTGATAGTGTTTGAATTCTTTTGGCATTGCAGTTTAGAAGAATGATCTATATTGATATGGAAAGTCACTGGTGGCGATACATTTTACAAAAGGAAACAATTACGTGTTTAAATTAATGTCTTGAGGATATTGTTTATGAAGTTTTCTGATTTTCATATTTATGAATTTTATATCTCAAATTGTAGTTGTCTTTTCTAAGAAAACATTATCTTATTATTTTATGTATAGTGATACTTTGAACGTTCAAGGCACAACATTTTCCATTGTTTGGGGAAAAAAATATCTATAATATTTAATCATCATTATTTTATACGATTAATGTTTAATGTGAATTATACCATCTTATCAAATTAACAACATACTAGATTTTGATGTAGGCATCGTTTTAAATATCTAATAGCACAAAAACGAGCATGACGTCAACTTTTTCGTGATCAATTTCATCTTAGATACTAATGGAAAAGTTGTTAAGCTAAAATAGAAATAAATGTTACATCTTCATTTTAAGAACAAACATCCTAATACTAATGTAAGTTAGTGTTGTTATTTTATATGACCACTTTGGATCACTGATCATGCACATCGATCGACAATGAATGGTGCTAAATGGTGGAGCGTAAGATATTTACCATTCAAAATGACAATTGTGAACAAATACAATGAAATGAGATTGTTTTAATGTTGGTTCTGGCTAAAAATCAATTTCATCAAGTATTATAAGCTTATCTACGATGTCTTCGCATACCATTTGTTTTAAGTGAAGTTTTGACGGTTATATTAATATCGTTACGACGCACTTTCTTAATTGATTTATTTTTTTTGTATATCCTGTCATATTAAAATTAATATTATTTTATCAAGTTTTAGGTTCGGATTGGCAATTAGTTTTAATTTCAGACATGTTTGCTATCACAGTCGGATGTCAGACCATTGGTTTTTGTGTATAATTTTTTAGCTTGTGTATTTATTTATATAATCTTATTCATCGGTTCCCGTGCCATCTTTATAAACTCTGGTCATTCTATGCGACGAATATTATCAAAAAGGGCACTCCGTGGTCGAGTCTTAGGCACCGTCTCAAGATTGTTTTAGTCAATGAAGTAGCGATGATAACATGGTAGTACAAGTCTCACGTCACCGTTGAATTTAGCTCTATGTTCGATGTGAAATATAACATGGCTCTTCCTCAAAAATTTCTAGTCCACATAGAAATGTATTTTCCAAACTAGGAATGTATATCCGCAAGTTTGTTGGTTATGAAGTTTCTAAAAGACAATATTGACCTTTTCGCTGCAGTAACAATAAATGAACGATATAAACAATATATAACTCGTATTTCATTCTTCAAATGTTTTCATTAGCAACTGAGCGGGTTAAATTGAAAATTTTATTGGTGCTACGATATTTTTTATATATTTATGTATCATTCTCGAATTGCCTGTTTTAATTGGCGGTTAACAGATCTGATTTGGGAGAGATATATATTAAAATTTATATATAGATTCGCGAAATGTATTTTTTTGTCAAGAGATTTATCAGTTTTCTATATAGATACTTTCGATTAATAGTAGACGCTAGATTATGTGATCACCTGTATATTTTGAATTTCTATCTGAAAAAACCAAGACGTGTGTATGGTATAACAAATCTTTTGGAAACTGACATTGCAATTGGGAATTGTTCATTTTTTCTGAATATCAAAATTAAACATATAGTTTTATTCAAAATGCACCTCAGAATAAATAAAAACAATATGTTTTCATTGGCCGACATTAAACACTTTTTCAATACGTGTGTCATCTCTGAGATATAAACGTATTATTTCACTGTTCAGATCGCCGGATACCCACGCGTAATCCATTCCAATACTCTCTATTTATTACCCATGGGATATTACAGTAGTTTTGCGTTGTTTCTACCAAGCCACAATGCAACCATATCATTGGTTCCCTCATGATTTCATATAGGGAATGATGTCTGATCCCAACGCTAGTTTCATGCAAACGCCGTTTAATAAGACATTAACGTGAGTTGTCTTTTGTTTTATTCTGTTCAGATAAAACGACACAGAGCTAGCGTAATTTCCCGCGGGTGATGGATGGAGAGTATCGGAATTGACACCCGTGGGTATCCGACGATGCACTGGTCAGTGATATAATTTAAACTGAAAATATGATTTCATTGTCACAGACGGACACAAGTTTCTTTCATTTACTCTCAGTTTTTTTTTTCAGTAGAGTCCCTCCAATAGAAAATATGTTGTTCTGATAATATAGAGACCCGGATTTGTTTGCAGTGCACTAGTTCAATGATTAAACTAGTATTGTTTACACCGATTTAAGCCATTTGAGATAACATGTCCAAGGTATTTGTCACATTAAAAAAGAAAACATAGTAACATCTGAACGTTTTTGTACACAGTTGCGCCCCCTTTTCTACGAAAACATGATCTTTGCGCTTAAAAAATAGTTCTATGTAATTTGGTTTGAAATATTTTCAAAATGGTTCATAGTGGTTGTGATGTAGTTGCATATGGGTAGAGCGAATGCTTACATAGGATATATTGCAATAGGACATCATGTTACAAAATTAGTTTTTATAGGATTTTAACGGATGCATGTATTTATGAGCATTTGAAGACTTCTTTTTTTATAAAAATCTACGGGTGCACCGATTTTTATATATGTATACATCCTTGCTATAACAAAATACTTTTAACAAAATTCTATGAGGAATATTTGTTTAACATGGAAATCCTAGACCTTATTTTATATTGATCAAAGATCAAAATCAACCGTCACAGTTAAGTGAGAACTTGAAAGATACTCTGCTGAAACGAAAGCAATACTATATTCTATTCTCCAGATTAAGCTATCTGAGAGCGCAACAGTAAGGAACGTCAGAATAATTAGAAAATTTTCGATATAATTAAGCGTCGTAAATTATCATAAATAAAATAATGATTATATGCCCGACGGTAGTTGTAGTATTATAAGTATATTTTAATGGTTGGAGGTAGGGGTGGAAAATACTGCCCCGAGGGATAACTGGCGGTAGCGAGGCTCTGCCTGACAGAATATTTTTTAATCCGCACCGAATACTCTATTTTTTTCTTGTACAAACATAACTGTAAATGATTTCTGTTCCGATCTGTTTTCATAGTAGGGATGGAGGTATTTGTCATAGCGTTGAATACGAAAATCCGGTAAAAATACGCAGAAATACGCAGAAATCCTTTTCCGGTATGTAATAATAAAAGAACAGTCGCTACACCAGCATATTCTAGCATAATAGTACAATATTAATACATCACATACATAAGTGATATCAGAAGGCGCCTACTGTGAACGGTTAGCATCAAAATTTTAACCATGGGATTATGCGAATTTGTGTGACAAACTTGTGAATAAGAAACAGCAAGATACATTTTTTATTATTCCTTTTGTAATGATCAAGGATCATGCTTAGAGAATAGTCAGTATATATAAAATCTGAAGAAAAAGTCATAGATCTCCCCACTAAAACTGTAACATAGCAGTGACAAACGAGCACGCTGATTGATTCATCGGAAGTGGATTTATTTCACAGTTTTGCAAACGCATTAGAGTGCTAAGAATTACTGGACAGACAGGAAATGCCATGTTTTAACTTAACTTTAGGATGTAAAAGACCTGAATTGGCATAAAACAGGCACTGGAATAGACTAGAAAATATGTCAAATTAAAATTGCGAATGTAGACAAGGTACTTCAACAGCACAAAGACACCATAGTATTTATAAATTGATATGTGCGAGGTATTTGTCACAGCGCAGGGATGTTATGAATGGAATTTTTTTTTAGCGCAAGAACATAAATCGCACACATTCCTCACAATTTGTGTCTTCTGTGACATATACGGTTAAAAGTAGAATATATCGCCACATTTAAACAACTTTAGTTGTGGCCGAGACGTCTAAGGCGCCGTTCCCAAGATCACTCACCTCTCACCACTAAGGTCGTAGGTTCGAGTTCCACTCGCTCTAAACACTTTATATGTGAATGTTTGCCAGTTACTTACGAAAGGACGGTAGTTGTACTCAGATTCATTCTGAGGTCTCTCTCCTCCAGTAAAACCGGATATGCCATTTTTAAACTGAAATGTGTTTAAAATGCTGTTATACTTTATCAAACACTTTTAGTTTAAATCTAGTCCAACTGTTATATGGCTACAGAAGTAATATATACTGGCGTTGTACCAAACAATTGAAAAACATAAAAACATATTTTTATACTCTAACACTATCAACGATATGGGAAGAAAACATGAGGAAAACTCGTTTTTGTTTGTGTTGATTTTATTTACAATCATAATTTTCAGAACAATTACAAAATTAAACATTTTCAAACATAACATGAGTTATCACATATATTTTCAATTTATAACAATATTTTACAAACAGATAATATTGCTGGAATCCTTCGTTTTTTATAAACATGTAATAATACGAATGTTCATGTTAAAAAAATGCCATATAAAATCTAGGAAACATCAAAACGTTAATTTAAATGCACATGAAACAACCTATATAAAGGTAGTTATGTTGTCACTGTTGACGTCATTACTACTTACAGTCATAGCAATAGGTATTTGAGAGGAACTTGAAATTTGGTGGGAGGGGGGAATATTCGTAGTCAAACGTTTCATTGTCAAGGAAATAAAAGGTATATATATATGATTTTAAATGTTTTATAATATCTTTGAGTTTGTACATATTACTATAATGATCATCGTCGGATACTCACGTGTGATCCATTTCGATACTCTCCATTTATCACCTGTGTGAAAATACGCTAGCTCTGCGTCGTTTTTTTTTAACAGAACAGAACAAAATACAACTCAAAACGGCGTTTACACGATACTACCGTTGCGATTGGACAACGTTCCCTTCATGAAGTCGTGTAGGAACCAATCATATTTTTGCATCGAGATTTCGTAGAAACGACGCAAAACTATTGTTATATTCCACGGGTGATGAATGGAGAGTATCGTAATTGGCATCCGCTGGTATCCGACGATGTATAATGATACGTGTGTTACAGAATCACAACCTTAATTGTAATGTTAATGGAATCAACATGGCAACACGACTGGTAGTGTAGCAATATAATAAGTACTTTAATATATCATACCACTTTATTAACGGTAAGGATATAAATATTGTTATGCATTAACTAATTCCAACCATCATGAATACGGTTAAATTTCGTGAACTTCGAAAAATAGTTAGGAAAAAATTTCAATTGATGATTTTTTAAACATGCTGTAAAATAATGATACAAGACAAACACAAGTTAACTGACAGAGTTTTCTAAATTTTATTAGAAATCTGTTTTTTTTTAACTTAAACACAAATAACATCTAACTAAGTTTTATTCAATTCGACAATAGTACGTCATGACTCAAAACAATACTTAAAATGTCTCCCTTAAATGTGTAAATCACTTCGCTTAAATAACGGGCCCTTCCCCGATTGCTAATGATTTCGTGATTCATCAGTGACATTTATTGATCGCTAATTATGGAGTGTATTTCATGATCCGCTATCAACGCTCATAAACATGACCATTTTATTTGTCACTAATTGCTCATTACAGAGTATTTTCCATGTTGGTCTTTGATCAGCTTTACTTCCGTATACTCACTTTCATTAGTGCGTTTACAGTAAGGACAAATTATTAAAACTTTCTGTTCCAGTTCTGTAAAACAAAATTGTAACAAAACTACAATATTAATTGAATAAATTTAATATCAATTTTATTTAAATTTGGATAATCTCAAACTTCCTGAAATGTTACAATCCTAAACAGGAAACTACTTCCCTAATAGAAAGTATATCCCTCGGGTTAGTTAGATTCAATTTAGTTTAACAGGTTTATTAATTTTAACAATCATCAAAAGGAACTGTAAGCGAATGATTAACAACTGCTAAACGATAGTTAATGTTTATTTTTGTCTTAGTTTAAGCAATAGGACACCCTTTCCAAAGACAAAACTTTCATTTGAGCATACACGTTAAACAAATAAAAAAAATGCGTATTACATCTCAGTTAATGGAATGTATGATAAACACAGTTACCGTATTTAATAACAAAAATGGCTATTAAAGAGCGGTAAACGATAGACAAAATTATCGGAGAGGTAGATGGTATAGTGAGGGATCCCCCGGAGGTAGATAGTTTAATTGGGAATATACACGGAATTTGACAAATATGATTTGAAATTATTAGCTACTTGTTTTTATTCTTATGATCTAAGTACGACTAGTCTCTTAAATGGTAGTCTATGGAATATTAACTTTGGTAATAATTATATTTCGGTGTTTTAGTTCAACCACATTTTTGTCGGGAATTGATTTCGCTGAAAACAAAATTGAGAACTAAAATAAATAAATACAATAATATTTCGAATTTCCGGCTCATTGAACTTCGTCGTTTTGTTGTGACGTCGGAGAAGAACATAATTAAGCGAAGCCATCAAGTATAACTACAGCGCTTTTTTCTACTGCCTGGTCTAGGGCATTAACTCCTCTTGTTATTTTTGTGCTGTCATGGCTATGTCATTTGAATGATTCTTTTCCAGTTCATCTTATAAGGTATTGCATGAAATAACATTATAAATATATCGCAATTTGCCGTGGCGAATTCAGTTAATATGGTAAAAAAACTGTTTTAATTACAATTGATTACAAGAATTTACATGAGTTTGAGATCCGAACCGAAAAAGTTATAAATGATTAGTTTTCTTGAATGAATTCTCATTTATTCTATGCAATTATTTTTACTTCATTTATCGTTATAGATTAAACAAAAATAGTTTTGCAGATGTATGTATTTAAGATAATTGATTTACGTTATATACGAGTATTTTATGCGTTATGTCATCTAGATACATGTAGTATCAACGTCACAGCTCGAGAATTGCATTTCGGCCCTAGGGTGTGATAGAAATATCTAACCCGGGTAAAAATGCAGATATCCTTATCAGGTATGTAAGAAATATATTTACAACGGCGCATGTCTTTGACTCGTACATTAAACACATGAGTGTGTGGGATTAGAAGGTATGTCACCTAATACTCTTTTACTCATACCCTTAGTACATGCGTTCATTGCAATACTCTTTTGACCGACTCTCATATCACTTAGAGGTATATGAAATGTTTTTTTGAACACCTTGCGAAACTTTGCTCCAAATATATAATACACAAATATATTTATAGCTAATGATATGTAATATATCAACAGTGAAATGGTTTGAATTGTGATGTCCATTGACGTCACATTAACGTAACCATTCAGTAATATTTTTATCATCAGACGCAATCGTACCACGTGGGAAGGGAGATTCATACATACAAATATCACAGTAACGGCAAATAACATCCTTGTGACGCTTGCAACGGGGGATAGCTTAATCATATTTGAAAACGAACTAAGTCGTCTGCGTCGATTAAATGATTTTGAAGCACTTGTAGATAAACATGTCATTAGTATTAGAACGCACGTGGTTGGCATCAGAAGAGTTAGAAACGTGTCAGTGTATACCATTCCTTGAACGATGTTATAATATTTCGGCATTGGGATACACTCAGAAGTCATTGTCCAGAATGGGAAATTATAAATACCCAGCACGCAGGCAATAAGTACGCATATACTGATTTTGACGTTTCTTGTTTTGCAGTAGCGGCTTACCAAAAAAGGTTTGCATATTCGAATGTAATTCTCAAATGTCACAAAAACAACTACCCATACAGACACAAATCCACATATATACGAAAGGAATATCAACACTTGACAAACGCCAGGGACTTTACTTAGGTGAAGATCAAACGTCGAGGAAATCCAAACCGCCAAAAGCGTCAATAGGAACCCGTTGTCAAACACAGAACGAACAGCCAGGAATATATTACATGAATTATTGCGAAGTGACTTTTGTGCAAACACAATAAACGACAACGTATTTCCAATGATGCCAAAGAAACACACAATCGGTATGATACATTTCTCGATTATGAATGTAATTTCTTGGTGAAAAACTGTGGTAATTTCTTCAGTAGAGTTTTCTTTAGCAGATTCCATTGTTTGTATATTCACACTAAACGTCTTGTTGCTCAAGTTAATATCAGCAGTTGCGATGATGTTTAATGTTTCATTCATACCCTGAAAGGAGGAATGTTTGAATTAAAATATGAGTATATTTCTCCTTCTGCAAGAAAAGTTACATTTATTATTTTTCTAATGAAGAACAATGATAACTGGGAGAAGTTACACCACTCCATTGTGCATACCCTTGGTGCCGTGCTTGTGATAATTACATACAATAACGTCACTGTTCTTACATAAATATTTACTTTGAAGAGTGCATAATAAAAAGAGCGAATATTTCAAATAATTAGAAAGACAAAGAAAATTAAACTACATGTGTTGAAAATGAAATTCTTATCTATAATATATGGTTTCACCTAAACGTGATAATTAAACACATCGGACTTAAAATAACTAAACGCATTTTAGCAAATTAACAAAAGCATACATTGGGAAAGAAATGCATTTCCGTGATTAAAAGAATATTTGAACTCTAAGTATTTCTTTGTAGAATCAGTACTTCGCATATCTGGATAAAGTGATCGATTACACAATCACCAAATCCTTGTCCTCGAATACACTACTATTGCACCACTACGCCTTCATATATTATTAAAACGAGCAATAAATAATATTTTACCTGTATGGTTTTTCTTTATTCTTTTCAAATTCATACGATTCAAATAGTGATGTGCAACAATCTCTTAAACAAATTTAAAAAGCATACATCAGTTTTTAAATGATATATATATATCACTCCAACAATAACAGACTCTGCAGTACTACATCAATACGTCCGTCCGCATATCGCTTTTGGAATAAAGTGAGGTGCTTTATCAATTGAGACGCTTTTTATGACGCTGGCAGTTTATTGGCTAAGCCATCGAGTTGTTTTATTGGGCATCTCAGTCTCTCTGTTGTTTGTGATGCTGACGATATCGCATTAGACATCGGTGCTTCTCTTAATTGTGTTGACTTTTCCTGTCGTTTAACAGTTAAATATGTTTGCATACTGTTTGTTTTGTTGAGATAATACTGATTTTATGTAATTATTGATATGTGTGCTGCTATAATAAATCACAGGTGAAACGAACATGAAAGCGAATTCATGTAAAGAATTCCACACATTGTTTTAGCGAGCATGTTTTTGGTTAGCTCGATTGGCGGTTCGGTGTATGTGCCTGAGTCCTTCCGTCCTTCCTATTACTACTACATGTACTACTACTAATAATAATAACAATATAAATAATAATAATAAAAAGAAATTATAAAAATGATATTAATAATAATGATAATGCTAACAATAATAATAAAAATAAAAATAACAATAATGATAATAATAATAATAATAATAATAATAATAATAATAATAATAATAATAATAATAATAATAATAATAATAATACCAATACCTCCACTATTCAATATTCACTACAACTCATAATACTATTACTGCTACAACTTCTGTTACTACTACTACTATAACAACTACTATAACTACTATTATAACTTCTATTAGTAATTCTACTACTATTACTGCTACTACTTCAACTATTACTACTACTACTACTACTACTACTACTACTACTACTACTTTTACTACTATTACTTCTACTACTACTTCTACTACTACTACTACTACTACTACTACTACTACTACTACTTCTACTATAAAAACTACTATAGCTACTATTATAACTTCTATTACTAATTTTACTAAATAATACTAATACTACTACTACGACTATTACTATTACTACTACTAGTACTACATATAATAATAATAATAAAAATAATAATAATTATAAAAAATAATTATAACAAAATAATGACTATATTAAAATAACCATAATAAAATAACAATAATCCACCACACTCGACTCAGAACAAACTCGTGTCTTCTAAATTATCTTCTCTATACTAAAAAGTGAACAAACAGTCCACTTTGCACAAGTCGGTTACACAAATCATTATCTTCTCTTCTGTTCTTTTGTTAACAGAGCAGAGACGTATCATATTACCTAAAGTACGATAACTAATCATAGAACAATCAGTAAATAGACTTGTGTTTGGAGATCCCCTGTGAGCCATGGAAATCATTACACACCTGTTTCTAAAAATCCAAGACTACATACCAGCATCAAAAAAGACTCAAATAGTACATAAACCATAAAACAGTTAATGCTTTTAATATATATTTCTAAATCATATATTTATCTAATAATCCAATATTCCAATAATAGCTGTGAAGGGACTTAATACAATGCAACATTGTCCGTTAGAGAGAGAGAGAGAGAGAGAGAGAGAGAGAGAGAGAGAGAGAGAGAGAGAGAGAGAGTTTTATGTACAGTTTGACTTCGATGACTCGAACCAGACGGGACTGGACAAAATAGTTCGAGTAAAGGGTTGTTCGAGCAAAGTATAGTTCAAACCATACATGTTTATGTATATACATCGAAATAGGGAATTCTTCCGGGATCAGGTAAGTGGTTCGAGCTATATGTGGTGTTCGAGCAATCCGTGTTCGAGACAACGAAGTTCTACTGTGATTGTACGCAGTTTTTAAATAGAAAATGCGTACTAAGTATGCTGTATTTTCATATATATATTGAGTGTCTGTACAATTCTGACATTTTAATGTAGAGTAGGTTAGGGAACCACTCGATGTATGTTAAGATCTTAATCAAAGATACCATACAATGTAATATTATAGTGAGTTTCGTTATAGGGTCCCTCTGATAATGTTGAATATTGTAGATACCATACAATGTAATATATATAGTGAGTCTCGTTGTAGGGTACGTCTGATAATATTGAATATTGTAGATAACATACAATGTAATATATATAGTGAGTCTCGTTATAGGGTCCGTTTAATAATGTGAAATATTGTAGATACCATACGATGTAATATATGTATATATAGTGGGACTCGTTGTAGGGTCCGTCTGATAATGTGGAATATTTTGGATACCATACGATGTAATATATATAGTATGTGTCGTTGTAGGGTCCGTCTGACAAAGTGGAATATTGTTGATACCATACAATGTAATATGTATAGTGAGTCTCGTTGTAGGGTTTGTCTGACAATGTGGATTATTGTAGATACCATACAATGTAATATGTATAGTGAGTATCGTTGTACGGTTCGTCTGACAATGTGGAATATTGTAGATACCATAAAATGTAATATATACAGTGAATCTCGTAGTAGGGTCCGTCTGACAATGTGGAATATTGTAGATACCATACAATGTAATATATATAGTAAGTCTCGTTGTAGGGTCCGTCTGACAATGTGGAATATTGTAGATACCATACAATGTAATATATATAGTGTGTCTCGTTGTAGTTTCCGTCTGATAATGTGGAATATTGTAGATACCATAAAATGTAATATATATAGTGAATCTCGATGAAGAGTTCGTCTGACAATGTGGAATATTGTCGATACCATACAATGTAATATACATAGTGAGTGTAGTTGTATGTTTCGTCTGACAATTTTAAATATTGTAGATACCATACAATGTTATATATGTAGCGAGTCTCGTTGTACGGTCCGTCAGATAATGTTGAATATTGTAGATACCATACAATGTAATATATAGATGAACCTCGTTGTAGGGTTCGTCAGACAATGTTGAATATTGTAGATACCAAACAATGTAATATATATAGTGAGTCTCGTTGTAGGTCCGTCAGATAATGTTTAATAGTGTAGATACCATACAATGTAATATATATATAGTGAGTCTCGTTGTAGGGTTCATCTGAAAAAGTGGAATATTGTAGATACCATACAATGTAATATATATAGTGAGTCTTCTTGTAGATTCCGTCTGACAAAGTGGAATATTGTAGATACCATACAATGTAATATATATAGTGAGTCTTGTTGTATGGTTCGTCTGACAATGTGGAATATTGTAGATACCAAACAATGTAATATATATAGTGAGTCTAGCTGTAGGGTTCGTCTGACAATGTGGAATATTGTAGATACTATACTTATATATAATGAGTCTCGTTGTAGGGTTCTTGTGACAATGTGGAATATTGTAGATAGCATACAATGTAATATATATAGTGAATCTCGATGAAGAGTTCGTCTGACAATGTGGAATATTGTCGATACCATACAATGTAATATATATAGTGTGTCGCGTTGTAGGATTCGTCTGATAATGTTGAATATTGTCGATACTATACAATGTAATATATATTGTGAGTCTCGCTGTAAGGTTCTTCTGACAATGTGAAATATTGTAGGTTTGGTGCTTACGGTCTTTATATAATAGATATCGATTTAATATGCGAAATACATACAGAATGTTCGATCATCACAGTACTAGTTAGTGAGATTGTCTGAGATTGTTTATATAAAAGTTTAATCCAAATTTACTATTAACAAATCATTATTTGATATATCAGAAATCGTCTGGCCTGTAATTGATTTCAGGTTCCATCCAGTCTTTATAGACCACGTCGTCTCAACCTTTCTTGATGCCATAAAAAATACATTACACGGTGTTAGATTGTGTTGTTTTGACCTTACATCAGAATCTATTTAGATTCTATGTTTAATATCGTTAAGTGAAAGCTGAATTTGGAAGATAAAGAATCTGGTTCAATTTATTGCGTCTGCGAATTGAAAGCTCAATGACATACCACTGTATAAGCGAACAGGTACAGATGTATCGCAAATAGAGACCTTCGTAATGGCACTGACAAATTGGTAAATGCTACATTAAATGAAGACATTATCTAGACTTTAATTTGTTTTTGGTTGAAACCTACGTTATGTGTTATATGAAACTGAAATATCAGAAAGGTATAATGAACTTATTTGTTCTATGGTTTCGGAAGATCCATAACCTACAAAAACTGTTCTATGAAATAAAATTTAATATAAAACTGTTTTAAAAATACGTTTCATTTTCAAATTGTAGTAATCATTAGTGCTATTGACAAATAGAAAATATGTTTCAAATATATCATGTTGTTATATACTCACTGGTTCCGCTTAATCAAACTGCTATCTATTAAATTATATCAAAATAGTATATTTCTTAACTTTGTTTATGATCTCAACTAAAATAGATAAAACATATTTTTTTACTTAAAATTGCAATCTATTTTGTGATGTACGAGTATATAATAGTCACGCGATAATTTTTCGTTTTAGTTGTCATTGTATTGTTTTATATTTCAAAGTATTTTTTTCATCTTGAAAATAGTCTAATTGATGAGGTTAAGGAGATAATGCGTGCTTTCGAATTTTAGAATATCGATCGCCACTCCGATAAGAACATCGAATGCCGTCAAGTTTTCGTGGATTTGAGATATCAAATAATTAACACAACACAGTGAATTTCTGGAAATTTTTTTTTTTCATTATTAACTTAATATTTTTGGATAATTATTATTATGTTAAAATTAAAATTTCAGCTAAAAAAGCTCGTAAAATATTGAGATAAAAGGAATTAAAGCAGTAAAGTTGTAGTAGTAGTAGTGGTAGTAGTAATAGTAGTAGTGGTGGTGATGGTGGTGGTAGTAGTAGTAGTTGTGGTGTAGGTAGAGGTTGTAGTAGTAGAAGTAGTAGTGATGGTGGTGGTGGTGATGGTGGTAGTAGTAGTAGTTGTAGTAGTAGTAGAAAAAGTGGTGGTGGTGTAGGTGGTGGTGGTAGTAGTAGGATTAGAAGTTGTAGTGGTAGTGGTTGTAATAGTAGAAGTAGTAGTAGTAGTAGAAGTAGTAGTGATGGTGGTGGTGATGGTGGTAGTAGTAGTAGTTGTAGTAGTAGTAGAAAAAGTGGTGGTTGTGGTGGTAGTAGTAGGAGTAGAAATTGTAGTGGTAGTGGTTGTAATAGTAGAAGTAGTAGTAGTAGTGGTGGTGATGGTAATAGTAATAATAGATGTGGTGGTGGTAGTAATAGTTGTAGTAGTGGTAATAGTAGCAGTAGTAGAAGCAGTAGTAGTAGTAGTAGTAGAAATAGTACCAGTTGTAGTAGTATTAGAAGTTGTTGTAGTAGTAATAGTAGTAGTAGTAGTAGTAGTTGTGGTGGTGGTGATGGTAGCAGTAGTAGTAGTAGTAGTGGGAGTAGTAGTAATGGTATTAGTAGAAGTAGTAATAGTAGTATTGGTGATTATGGTGGTAGTATTAGTAGAAGTAGAAGTAGTGGTGGTGTTAGTAGGAGTAGTAGAAGTAGTAGTGGTAGTAGTAGTGGTAGTAGTAGTAATCATAGTGATGATGGTGGAAGTAGTAGTATTAGTAGTATTAGTGTTAGTAGTAGAAGTAGTCATAGTAGTGGTGGCGGTGATGGTAGTAGTAGTGGTGGTAGTATTACTGGTGGTGGTGGTAGTAGTAGTAGTAGTAGTAGTAGTAGTAGTAGTAGTAGTAGTAGTAGTAGTAGTACAAAAAGTAGAAGATGTAGTTGTAGCAGTAGTTATTGTGGTAGTTGTAGTAGTAGTAGTAGTGGTGGTGGTGTATAATTTATTGTAGTATTGGTAGCAGTAGAATCGGTGGTGAAAGTGGTGATAGTAGTAGTAATAGTTGAAGTAGAATTGGTTGTGCAGGTGGTAGTGATAGTAGTAGTAGTAGTAGTAGAATAAGTGGTTGAAGTACGAGTAGAAGTGGTAGTAATAGTAGTAGTGGTGCTGGTGATGGTGGTGGTGGTAGTAATAGAAGTAGTAGTAGTTATTGTAGCAGTATTGGTGGTAGTTGAAGTAGCAGTATTAGTTTTAGTAGTAGACGTAGTAGTAGTAGTTGTAGTAGTGGCTGTAGTCATACTAGTAGAAGTGGTGGTGATGGTAGTATTAGTAGTGGTCGTAGTTGTAGCAGTCGTAGTAGTAGAAGTAGAAGTAGTAGTAGTAGTAGTAGTAGTTGTGGTAGTGGTAGCTATAATAGTAGCAGTAGTGATTGTGGTAGTTGTAGCAGTATTAGTGGTGGTGGTGGTGGTGGTGGCAGTAGTAGTAGTAGTAGTAGTAGTAGTAGTAGTAGTAGTAGTATTAGTTGTGGTAGTAGTAGCAGTAGGCAGTAGTGATGGTGGTAGTTGTAGTAGTAGTAGTGGTGATGGTGGTTTGTAAGTAATAGTAGTATTAGTAGTAGTGATGGTGGTGGTGATAGTAGTAGTAGTAGTAATAGTAGTAGTAGTAGTAGAAGAGGTAATTTTAGTAGAAACATTAGCAGTATTGGTTGCAGTAGTTGTTGTAGTAATAGTTAGAAGTAGTAGTAGTAGTAGTAGTAGTAGTAGTAGTAGTAGTAGTAGTAGTAGTAGTACTATCAGTAGTAGTAGTAGAAGTAGGAGGAGGAGGAATAGTAATAGTAGTACTAGTATGTGTTGTTAGTATATTTATTTTAGTAGAAGTAGTCGTGGTAGTAACAGAAATAGCGGTACATGTAATAAAATCTAAAGTCCTTTAAATATTTTGACTCAAAGTAAACACCGCTACTAAAATATGTTTTCTTTCGTTGCCCCAAAATATTATCAATACTTACCTTTTAAAAAAAATTGCGTACGTACAGGCTGTAGGGCAATGTGGGCTAACAGAACGTAGTATCGCTGTCCAATATGTACTTTAAGAAAATCCATTTTATACCTCACTGATGAGCACATCACACGCTTGAGAACAGATAATAAAATCGAAATAATATTTAAAAGTACGTACGTCTATAATAAATTGCAAATCATATTATATATTCAGAATATGTGCCAAACTGTGCTATGAAACTTTAAAACTTACCCGGTACAAAATTGTATAAATAAGGTAAGGGAAATCGGTTAAAGAACATTTATTTAAAGTGTAACGATAAAATACATTTTATAATCTAGGTATACTATTTTACTGGTCCACAGATGTAAAGAGTACTTTTATACTAAAACGGGTAAACTCGATTTGCGACATTTTCGTATACATCCCTTTAAATTGCTATGGCCCCGAGACATGGATGTAAACTGATTATAAAAATACACATATATCAATAATCAAATTATCATTTACGAAGATGTTCTTAAAATCTGATACTGCTTGTGAGATACTATAAAAGGACGAAAATACTTTAATTATATTTAACCAAAAAAAATACTCAGAATTTAAGACAATTTGTTATTAACTTGCGCAGAAATAAAATTCGTTATTACATGTGTTTAGTTCTAGTCTGGCCGACCTGGTCTCAGTATAGTGTGACTGAAATGGTTTCATACCATGTGTGGCAGTGCTTAGAAAAGTGTCTTAAGTTATCTAGAATAGACACCATCGTTTTATGAAACTTTTTGTTCAAAGTGACACTTAACCCTTTACAATATTTATCGTTCCAGTATATATGTAGTTTAAAAAATAGCTCATTTTACCCCGTTAATGAAACCCTCACACATAAACAATTATTTATTCCAAATATATTAATTAGAATTACAAAAAAATATATCATACAACAGGTCATAAAACATGTCTAATTGTGTAATTGATGGGGTTACTGGGATTAAAATAAAATTCCACATGCTATGAACATACTTTATTGTTAACGCTTTTGCAGTAGGGGGTTTCTTGGATAAATAGAAAATGTGACAGTTTATAGCGGTAGCCTGCTACAAATGGTACGTCCATGTATATATTTAATAACTATATTCTCTGGAACTGTTAATTAACACGCTAACATTTTTGATTCTTTAAATAATAAAAGAACAGTTCATCCCAAAAACTACAATTAATCCATTTATTTTACTAAAATCTCAAAAATAGTTGGGTTGCTTCACGAAAAAAAATCTATAACTACTATTACTACTTCTACTACTACTACTACTATACTACTACTACTACTACTACTACTACTACTACTGCTACAGTCACCACCACCACCACTGCTATTACTTCTAATTCTACTACTACTACTGCTAGAGTCACCACCACCACCACTACTAGTGCTGCTACTACTACTACTACTACTACTACTACTACTACTTCTAACACTTCTACTTATATTAATAATGATAATAATAATAACGAGATAACTCATTTAAACTACTCAATCGTCAAATAGGTCGTAAAAACGACTAGGCGTTAGCAATTATTAACGATTAATCCACCTTATGTGACCCGTTATCAATCAGAAGTAATAAACAAGTTATGTTTACTGTTTTATTTATTTTAAATTCCATAAAGTAAAACAATAAAGCGAAACAAAATACCGGAAACTGTCGATATGTTACGAAAGCCTCGGCGAGTATCGCTCGTTATATTCCGGACATTTCCGATAGCGATTTCTTGTAGCAGATGAAATAATTATTTTTTAGCAGGTGATCCGTGCAAAGAGTTATGGGTATTCGTTTCGCCATTTATATCTCATCGACGGTTTCCATGTACATCTCTGTCTATCTCGTCTTTTATAAGTTTATTTTGTTCAGCCAAACGTAAAATCTTGGAGCCCACAAGAAATTTGACTTTAAGGACGATAGATAAATATATAGTATTAGTCGTGGTAGTAGTAGCATAGACATAAACAGAGATAAGAGTGACTGCAGGTGCTTATTTAAATTTCGAATGCCACATTTGGCCTTTTTCAAATATTAAAACCAACTCTTTCTGGACGAATTAACATCATTTTGAGGTATTTTTTAATATTTCAGGGGGATAATTTTCTCATTTTAGTCGATTTCTGAAGTGAAGAATAGTATTTGTAGCAGTAACAATAGCAGAAACAGCAGCAGCAGTAGTAGAAGTAGTAGTAGCAGTTTTTGTAGTAATAGTGGTAGTAACAGTAGTAGTATTTGTAGTTGAAGTAGTAGTAGTAGTAGTAGTAACAGTAGCATTAGTGGTAGTAGTAGTAGCAATAGTAATATTAGTAGTAGTAGTAGTAGTAATAGTAGTAGTAGTAGTACTAGTAGTAGGTGTAGTAGTAGTAGCAGTAGTAGTAATAGTAGTAGTAGTAGTAGTAGAAGTAGTAGTAGTAGTAGTAGTAGTAGTAGTAGTAGTAGTAGTAGTAGTAGTAATAGTAGTAGTAGTTGTTGTAGTTGTAGTAGTAGTAGTATAAGTAGTAGTAGTAGTAGTAGTAGTAGTAGTAGTAGTAGTAGTAGCGTAGTAGTAGCGGTGGTGATCGTTGTGGTGATGGTGGTGGAACGTAAACCGTCTTCGTAGTGGTTCTGATATATGACTTCGAGTACCTTTTGGTACCTAAATGACACATAACAAACACCAACTTCATGATATGCGCACGATTGATACCTAAATTACACAATTAAGGCACGGACAACATGATAACCACAATATTGGTACCAATATTACAAAAGACATACTCTACCTCCATGATAAGTACGTGTTTGGTACTTAAATTACACAAGGCAAGCACTATCTGTAGGAGAACCACACGTTCGATGCCTAATATACAAAAGACAGGCACTAACACTATGAGAACCACACGTTTGGTACCTAATTTACACAAGACAAGCATCAATCAATGATAAGCACCTTCTTGTACCAAAATTATACAAGACAAATTTTACCTGCATGATCAGCATATAACACGTGTTTAGTACTTAAATTAAGCAAGGCAAGCACCATCTGCACGATAAGCACAAATTTAGTACCTTTTCTCACTTGATACACAACATCATTACATGGCTATAGATTTTTCTTACTTGGCACTAGGTTTTCCAATCTATATATACTCAACATCCTTATAAAATAAGAAAATTTGAATATTTTACAATGCACAACATCCTTACTTGACTATAGATTTTTCTTACAGAGCACTAAATTTTCTAATCTATATATACTCAACATCCTTACACAATATTAAAATTCTTTAATTGACACTTTATTCTCATATGCGTCACTAGATTTTATCAGTTGATACACAACTCCTTACTTTACTATAGATTTTTCTTACTGGGCACTAGAATTTCTAATCTATATGTACTCAACATCCTTACACGACATACAAATACATTATTAAACACTATAATTTCATATGCGACACTAGATTTTCTCACTCGATACACAACACCCTTACGAAACAATAGATTTGTCTTACTAGGCACTAGATTTTCTAATCTATGTTGCTCAACATCCTTACACAACATTTGATTTCCTTATTTGACACTATATTTTCATACACTACATTAAATTTTCTCACATGATAAACAACATCCTTACTCGACTATATATTTTTCTTACTGGGCACTAGATTTTCTAATGCATATATAATCAACATCCTTACACCACATTGAATTTCCTTGTTTGAAACTAATTTACATATGCGAAACTAGATTTTCTCACTCAATACCTTACTCAACAATAGATATTTCTTATTGGGCACTAGATTTTCTAATCTTTGTATACTCAACATCCTTACACGACATTTGATTTCCTTATTTGAATGAATGAATGAATGGTGTTTTACGGCACGTCGACACATAAAAAGGTCATTTTGTGCGCGCAAAGATTAATGGACGTGATGATGACAAAAATATATTAAATAAATACGGTTTCATATGCGACATTAAATTTTCATACTCGATACACAACATCTTTACTCATCTATATATTTTTCTTACTGGGCTCTAGATTTTCTAATCTATATATTCTCAACTTCGTTACAGAACATTCAATTTTCTTATTGGGCACTAGATTTTCTAATCTTTGTATACTCAACATCCTTACACGACATTTGATTTTCTTATTTGATACTATATTTTCATATGCGACATTAAATTTTCATACTCGATACACAACATCTTTACTCATCTATATATTTTTCTTACTGGGCACTAGATTTTCTAATCTATATATACTCAACTACGTTACAGAACATTCAATTTTCTTGTTTGACACTAGATTTTCATACACGACACTATATTTTTTCACTCGATACATCTTTACTCAATACGATATTTATCTACTAGTCACTAGATTTTCTAATCTATATATATTCAATATTTTAGTTGACATATGATTTTCTTACACTACACTTCATTTCAAAACTTAAAATTAAAAAGTTGTGAATCCACCATCAATATATATAAATATGAAGTCACACTTTAAAGGTGTCAAATAAAACATAATTACTCATCAAAAGCACTTGTAAATTCCTTCAGCCTGTTAATTTTTATTTTAAAAAATGTTTTCATTTTCCTCATTGTTCATTCTTTATAGAAAATTAATATTACTATAAAAAACATAAGGAGTTGTATGTTGTCAAATTAGCGACTGGAAAGCGAGGTAAAATATTGTGAAACAAATACCTGGATTTAATCTCTTATATTTCGAAATGTTGATTATCGGAAAATGGAAACATTTTGGAGGAACATTATTTTTTTAATCAATCTAAGCTTATTGAGATAACTTTAAAAATATCGGTGATTGAAAACATAATATACCAAATTGTTATTGTGAGGAATTCATATTGGTATTTTTTATATCTTTCGTGAATTAAGGTTTCGAAAAGAAACATTTGATGCCGAAAAAATATACATCGTGAGGAAATGAGTAAAATGTGGATGATTTCTTTTCTAATTAAACTTTATATATTGGTAACTTTGACAATATGACCGTTTGAAAATGTATTATATCAAATGAGTTTTGTCAGGTTTTCTTGTTTCTTTCTTGAGTATCTTTCGAGAATTAAGGTTTCAAAAAAGAATGCACTGCACATTTTGTCAATATTGATCGATTTTGAATGTGGTTTTAAACATTTATTGGACGAACTATTTCTTCTAACCTTTATCAATTGAAAGCTTATGTATTATGAAACAAATTATTAAAATATCAATACATAACTTAAAGAACGCCAGATAAAAAAGCATTATTGTACATCCATAAGGCGTGGACTTTCCGTAGTGCGTGTGAATATAACGTGACACCGTCCTTTTCCAATAAAATAACACCAATATCAATATTGTAACCCTCCAATTGGAAAACCTCGGTTTCAATTGGCCAATTCTAAAAATAGATTTCCGATTCCAATTTGGAATTTACAGGTTGGAAAATAGAAATTCCAATTGGAAATTTTGCTTTCCAACTTGGACGAAACGACTTTTAGTGGGAAAGCCTGCATTTCTGGGATCTTAAGATTATAATTGTGAATCGGCAATTGATAATGCTTTTGATTACCTCTCGTGATCGCACAGTCGTACTCTTCAAACTGCGATACTTTGTCAATAAAAATAACGAAAGATAAAAGAAAAGTTTTTAGAAAAAAGAGTTTTTCAAGAAATTCACTGTGTTGTGTTAATTCTTTATTTATTCATCATTGAAAATGTGATGCTTTATGTTCAGTTCATGATTTTGGTAATTACAACAATCTTTCAATGATACACTGCTTTTAACAAGTAAATTATAAAGTGTTACTCTTAATAGGTCAAAAGTGGATTTAACGTAAAACAAGCAAAAACAATTGTCCTCTGAATGTACTATAGTCAGTCACTTCAAATATTAATGATTGTATTTTATTATTTTGATCATGTAAAATTGAAACCCAATATATAATTATGTGAGATATTTCTATAGGTACATGCATTAATCATTAAGCTGTGGAGGTACTAATTGGTTTGAACTTTTGATATATTGCACACACTGTCAAAAGTTCGCGTACCGCAGGCTAAAAATAGGGATAGTTAACATGTTTTATGGGCATTTTAGCGGACTAGAGTTGACATCTATACAGAAGGTAACTAATAAATAATGACGGATACATGTATATCAATTAAGGACGAGTTTCATGACCATTAGCAAAATGGGATTAAGTTCTCAAACTACAAGTTTTAAAAGGCAGATCAGTTTTACTTCGAAGGGAGGAATGACGTGAGAGATTACTTTGGGTAGGGAGATGAAAGGTCGAGTTTTAGTTTAAGGAGATTACTTTTGAAGGCAAGGGGTTAAGTTGCATGGTTTGATTGAGATAGTGGTTAGTGTTTGAGTTGGAACTGATACTAAACATGGGAACGTGTTTTGAACTATATTTAAAAACGTACATATGTGTTAATAGAATTTATCAAAGTTTAAAGTGACAGTTGTAACAATGTAAGAAATAAATATATATAGAAAGTCTTGCATTCTGTGTTAGTTATGTGTGATGTTGAAACATGAATAAGGAAATTGCAAACACTTTAGTGACACTTTGATTTAGTGCAGATAAGCGGATTGACATATTATCTATAGCTACATTATTTATATTTGTACATGTAATTGTTTTCTTTAGATCATTTTGAATTTAGAAATCTGTCAAAAAGATTACAAGTTCAAATTCATACATCTTTAAATTTAAGGAAAAGTAAAAATAAAACGTAATAAAATAATTCCCACACCGTTGAGTATGTATGGTAAGTATTATCAACAGACAATACAACAACTTCTTCATATGTCTTAGTTCTTTAATATTATTTTTTCTGAATGCATCATATTTATTTTCCAATTAAAGCCGGTTATAAATTTAAAAAAAAAATAAGGCGCCAGATATTCTGGTCTCTCTTTAGTATTGTAGGTTGATTATCTGTTGCTCATTTCATATGCACCAAAAAACTGCTTTCTCATGGTTTCAGACTACTCAAGAAAAAGTAGTTCTTGATTATGTATGTATCTGTTGGATGATAGTAACTTTTCAAACGTGTTTAAGTCAATAATTTTGATATTTGATGCCTCAGCCTGCACAAGATTAATATTTAAAGTAATAGCGTAGCGAAGGCTAAAATGCAGGAGTGTCTATACTAAAAAGCATATCGTATAGAAACAATGAAAATAGTCCCTAAAGCAAATGTTACCGGCTTTCTGCTTGAAAAGTTTAACCTTTCGTCAATATTGATTTCGATGTTCAATTCAGAAATGGTTAACATTATCACAGAAAAGTTCTGTAATAGGTCATACGTCGTATAGATTCAGATTCAGATCATTTCATTTAAAAGTTCATTTGTTCGTAATAAAGTTGCGGAAGATCGCCTCTTTCGTCTGGCCTTTCGTCGAACTAATGTTAATCGTAGTGTATTATCGAGGGCATTTTACAAGTAAACAAAACAGTGCAATCGTAAAGGGTTTTCTCAGCATAATAGATAGCACACAAATCACCACTTGAAACGTTTTTTTTTGTAAATATATTGAAGAATATGTTTGAACCAAAAAATACGAAACTACCAAGAAGTCGCTTACCGGATGTTGACAAATTAAATAAACCCGGTCTAAAAGTCTGCGCATTCAAAAATAGCATACTTTAAGTAGGCGCATAGGTTACCGCAGACCCGTTTATTATGCATGTTTTAATACTTTACTATATTAATGTCTACTTTGATAAAATGTATATTTATTTCGAAATTAACAGATACCTAATGAAGATAGTCTTCATTACAGAATCAACCATTTAAAATACAAACTTGATGAAATATTACAAGTCAAATCACTCCTTACTTTATTTTTCTGGTAACAATATTTAAATATAGAATTGAAACATATTTGAAATGCATCATTGGATACCCACGGTTGTCAATTTTATAAATTGTGATGGGTGGAGAGTGTCGTAATTAATACCCGGGGTATCAAACGATGCATTTATGAACACAAAACTTAAACATTTCAGTACAAGATAGGATGCATGTACCTATCCCTTACCCAACCCATCTCACTTCTTGTGTTATACATTTTTGATTGAAACACTGAAATATGTCTATGATTTTTATTTGATTTAGCTACAATTTTCTAACAAGAATTGCATCATAAATGATCAATACCATTATTTCCCACTGTGGTTAGCGTATTACTTAAAACCTTGGTTCGTGAATTTGAATCCCCATCCGGCCACAGTTTTGTTGATTGATATACATGTATGGCATTACGTCTCATTGTCACATCTCTCACCGCTGATTCAAGTAGGAAAGTAATCGGCTACTTGGTGAGATCGGTTCACTCAAGAAATGGTTAACCTTCTGGGATCCCAGGGAAAAGAGTTTAGGTTAACTGATCGTCTTTTAGCCCTATATGGCATAACAATGACTCTATTTATTCAAACAAACAAACAAATGGCGCATCTCAGGACATTGAGTCCTTTGTGTCATTTAAAATGGAATAAAACTTAATAGGAAATAAAGCACTGATTAAAAGGGGATTAATCACTTCAGATTAACAAATGATTTGGTTTTATTTTTCAACGTTCATCATATATTAACTTAGATAAGCAAAATGTAGAAGTAAACCGAGTTTGGTCGAGAGAGGTTTAAGATGCAATTTCGTTCCGATCAGCAGATTTCGAGTTCGGGTATTCTGCGTTCTACACATACAGCGACAAACAAAGGATTTAGTACACGAAAGGCAAAAACAGGCACTGCTTTTTTAGAAATAATATTTTCAATATTATCTTTTCAGCTACCATGATATTTTATACCGTGTTTGCTATTTTATCGTTCTATGAACATTTTTTTTTCAAAGAGAGTATAGTGGAGTGAATTTTGCATTTTTCAGCATATTTAGAAAGTTAATTCAATAATCTAATACGAAGGCAATTATGCAACACATTGAAACTTGTATATGTGACCTTTCAATAAAAGTTTTGAGGAGTAGCATGCATGCGTTCACTATAAAAAAAGTTTAAAAACATTGAAAAAAATCCCAAATACGTTCTATGAACTAGTTACTGATCTTAGTATCCCATACGGTAAACTTTCATGTTACATTTGGGCATCAAATGAAGTGATACGCTATGACGACATTACATAGACTTATTAGTACACAGTTAATTGGTAAAACATCTTACATTATACTATGTAAGTCTACATAAAGTCATCATAGCATACCACTTCATTCTTCATTGTTTTTCCCTTTGCTATATGTGTTAACGTGTTTTGTATTAGTACTACGAGTTTACAACCAACGGTCGTCTACATTTTATCGATGTTGCGCAATGTCTAATAAATCATATTTGATCATTCATAGACGACTAAAAATCGACTCATTGATTACTGTGAAAGCTTTTACAAAAACGAATTGATCTAGCTTGTCAGAATCTAACACGTGTAATTACCAAGCAAGCCTTTCTTGTAACCGGCTGTTATATCCTAAGCGAAAACATGTCCTGCGTTCTTGCCCTAGGTACATTCTTGCCAAAGTAAAATTGTTTGACGTGGGTATGTTGCTGAAATGAAGCTTGCTCATGTTTAAGAAAGAACATTTTATTTGGATATTAATTGTACATGTTCATATAAAAATATCATTTCAACCGACTTTGCGTTCCTGAAATAATTATTTTTTTGTTCATACATTTGCTTCAGTCTTTTAATAACCATAAATAAATATTTAAAAAAAATGACTTATTTGAACAGGCTGGTCAAAAATGAACGTTTTCATATCGTAGATGTCATAATTAGAACAATGCAGTTATTAAATAAATTTTGTTTTAGTATTTAGAATAATGAATCCTGAATATTCTAGAATCATTTAAAAAAATATAATGATTCTTTGATTTCACGACATATTGCATGCAATGCAGTTGGCTCTATTACAGTTTTAGCCGGGCTCGATTAGCTCAGTCGGTTACGCGTCTGACTATCAATCCAGGGGTCGTGAGTTCAAATACCCCCTCCCCGGCAAGAGTATCCGTGATGAATGATATACGACTTTGTGTCTCATTATCATTCGTCTCTCACCGCTGATTCAAGTGGGGAAATTATAAGTTACTTGCGGAGATGGGGTATGCTCGAGTACTGGTTAACCGTTAAGGATTCCAGGAAACAATGGTTAGGTTAACTGATCGTCTGTTAGCCCGTGGTGGCATAAAATGACGCTAAATATTCAAACAATTAATAAATTCTGCAATTATTTACGAGAGGAATAATTGAATGATTAGAATAAAAAAAAAATAACAGTCGTATTGATATGTGTTGAAATTGAGTAAGATTTTGTTTTTCCCGCCATGGTTCGATTCCCAACCGTGGCATTTATTTTAAATAACTTTTGAATTAAATTTATATTTCATTTTTTATTTAAATATTTTTTTTTACATAAAATGTATATTACTAACTATTTTTTGTCATTTTCTATACGAAAAAAATAGTAAATGCTCTGGATTCATTTGTTAATAGTTTAAATAATAGAAAGGTTATGACCTTTGGCAATATGACAATTTTGTATAAAGAACATGGTAAACACAAATATGAATAGCAAATCACATACAAAAGATATCATCGCATAACGTTATAATGACAATCACGCACAAATACTCGCAGTTTCAGTCGTACGTGATGAGGTACAAACAGACTTGCAGACTAATTAGAAACTTATATGCCAGCATGTATTCACCTATTACTTACACATATACATGAACAAGTGCGAATTGGTGCATACAGACACAGAGTTTTGTAAATTTGTAAAATAAAACGATGCCATATTCATAAATAATTATGTTTTTATCGGCATATTCTTAGTACCGGTTTTATCAAGGAAGACTTTGTGATTAGTTTAAGTTGTAAGTAAATGTTTCACAATCAATATATTAAAATAAATAATGTAAATACTATTTAATATTAAAAGCTGTATTTAGACTATGTCCAACAAATGTGGCAGTGTGTATAATTTTCTACACTTTTAATCAATTGATTAATTGATTGCATATTTAGAGTCATTTTTATGCCTTCGAAGGCTGACAGACGATCAGTTAACCTGACCACTGTTTCCTTGGATCCTGGAAGATTAACCAGTACTCGAGCAAACCCATCTCCACAATTTACTGATAATTTTCCCACTTGAAACAGCGGTGAGAGAGGAATGATAATGAGACGCAATGTCGTATATCAAACATCACCGCGATTGTGACCGAGCGGGGATTCTATATATTCAAATTGGATATATTCAAATAAGTATTGCACAATCACAGATAATGAATCACCCAACCGCATAATTAAGCGGCGTCTTTGCATAGCATGACTGGTCATAAACACAGCGTGATGTGTTTGTTTCTTATCAGTAAAACACGCAGTAGCGCATAAATTACAGGTTACATTAAATATACATACTCAATTACAAATAAAAATAAATAAATAATTAAATACATTAGTGAAACGTAATTTTATACTATCAACCATATTACATAAAATTAATTACTAGGTATTGCAACTGATCAAATATTTAGTATCACAGAATGCAATTATATACTACTGTTTTTGCAAATTCAGTGTAAAAAAGTTAATCTATCACAATAAAATAGTCTATAGAAAACTATGGTAACATAAATGATATAATTGGCAAATCTCAAAGATCTCAAAGAAGTATTCAATTAATGCAACATTGGATATACATAAGAGTGTGTAATAACCATGGATTGTCCATTAAGCATTTTACTACTTTATATGCAATTTTATTTAGAAATGGTGTCGAAATAAATCTTAGATATATGTATTTTTTTTCTTTATCTTTGACCTTAAAATTTATATTCTTATAATTGATAGTTAAAACGGTATTACATTAATTTAGAACCGGGACCGGTTAGCTCAGTCGGTTGTGCATCTAACTATCAATCCAGGCTTCAATAATTCGAATATCGATCCGGCCACAATGTCCGTGATGTTAGATATACGACATTGGGTTGCATTCTGTTTATTCCAGTATACCATAATGCCTCGCGGGTGACTTCCGGTTGTTTCCTATTGAAAGAATATCTTTGTCTACCGCGGTTATTAAAACAACGAAATAAACGCAATAGGTTCTTCAGGTATGGTTTAATCGGTGTTTATTTGTACTATATCATAAATACTTTTAAAAGAAAACTTTATATACCTGTTTTAAATAAGATTTAGCGTAGTAATAAGTATCGATTGACTGGTTATCAGTGGGTGGGGAAAGGTTTAATTTTGTTTTGCGATTTTGAAACACTTGAAAATTTTTTAAGAAATGTATTTATAAATGATAAATAATGATAACAGTTTCTTCAAATTTATTAAGTGAATACAAGCCACCAAACTGCACATAAGAAACTGTGCCTGCATCTGTGCACTCCTTCAGCTTTTCATATATCAATCGGACAGGGCAGCACAAATATTGCTGTCTGCCAAGTGTCAATACTACATTATGACATAGTTTATGCCATTAATACATAATTGTAATATTCTTTCCTACAATCCTTTTGTCATTAGACTGGTTGTCAATGGAGGAAACACCTACAACCCCAAATCTTGGATCAAGGTCTCCAAGAATTCATGGCCGGTACAATGGATCTGTTAGTGGCCTTTCTGTTGTGTACCAGGCTGCTCCAATTCGCGTGGACGATGCAATCGAAAAGGGCTCAGTATCTCCTTCTACAAATTTCCTCGGATAAGAAACGATCAGAATTGTGGTTCAGTCGAATCAGGCGTGGTGTCATTCATGATTGGAAGGTTGTACCATTTGTGCCGAAGAGTCATTCCAAAGTGTGCTCAGAACATTTTGAAGGGGGTAAGTTTGTGTCAATTTCAAACAATATTATTATAAATAATCATGCGTGCATTTGTACATGTTTGTTCATTTTCTTAGTTTATCTATTTCATATGCAGCCGCCGGGCCAGATAAGCTCAGTCGGTTACGCGTCTGACTATCAATCCAGGGGTCGTTAGTTTGAGTCCCCCGCCAGGCAACAGTCTCCGCGATGATTGATATACGACATTGTGTCTCATTATCATTCGTCTCTCACCACTAACTCAAGTGGGAGAGTTATCAGTTACTTGCGGAGACAGGGTGTGCTCGAATACTGGTTAATCCCAGGAAACAGTGGTTAGGTTAACTGATCGTCTGTAAGCCCTCGATGGCATTTAAATGACGCTAAATATTCAAACAATCAATCATATGCAGCTATATCATGGTCTACACTATTTGTTCAATATTTAAGCTTGATTGCAAAGTTAGTGTAAAGCTTATATGAATTACTCTCGAGTCATAACTTGGTATGAATAGAATCACTGTTGATATCTGCAGATAGGTAAGAGTCCTCTAAATGGGTGTAATGTTCTTTTTGTCATGCTCATGTGGTCAAATTATCGAACCCTGTGTGGTTCAACGTATTGGATTGATAGTCAGACGCGTAACCGACTGAGCTAATTGGACTCGGCTGATGATAAGTAGTGAATTAATGCCTTCAATTTGGAAGAGTCCAAGAAAATGCTTATTGAGTAAAAGGTTAAAGATATATGTTTGAAAATCCGAAGTTTCTTTTTTTTTTTGTTCAGTATATGCGAGAAAACCGACATTGTCATCAGCAATGGCATAATCTGATCATGGTTTACATAGTTTTAACTTGCATGTTACAGTGTTCCACTGCAGACTCTTATTTCTCTGATAATTATTTTACAAGCAGTAAATAGTCGTGGGAAAGATCACACATATTTGCATGGGCTTGTCTTGCTTTACACTGGTTGCAATGTCAACAAGATTTGTTCACTTAGAAATGGGTTTATATAAATTAAATACTTTTCCACTTTCAGGTTCAGTCACCTCACTGCCTTCCAGTACAAGCAAGGAAAGGAATTCCTCAGCAGAAGTCGCCGAAGCTGGTCGACCAAAGCGTCCAAGGACATTGGACTACACCAAAGGAGAAAATCCGAAAGCAGTCTTGGACACAACAGATCATGACTACATCAAAACCAACATCAGTTCTGATGTAAGTGACGAAAACATGTGTGATATGGCAGCTCTAATATCTGAAAATGAACAGTTGAAGTCAAAGCGTCTTCGTTTAGAAAATATTAAAGACAATGTTGACACATTTCAATTTTATACCAACCTGCCAAACTATCAAGTTCTTAAAGCTCTTGCTGACTAACTTAAAACAAGGACAAAACCAGGTGGACTTGTGTACTGGAGAGGAAAGGATACAAGTACTGATTCCTCACGTGTACCTAGAGGACCAGAGAGAAAATTTGACTTCGAAGAGGAGCTATTTATCACCTTGTTTAAACTGAAAACGGGAAACTTTACCGAGGACTTAGCGAAGACCTTTGACACAAGCCCTGCTACTATATCAAGAATCTTCTAGACATGAATCAACTTTTTATCAACTGAATTGAAGATCCTGTTTGAAAAGCAAGCAAAGAGGAGGAGAAGGCAGGGTGTTATTCATCCTTTAATAACCTCAAGGTGGTCATTGACTGCACTGAGTTAATGGTGCAGAGAGCGTCAAATCTTGAAGCAAGGAAGAAAACCTTTTCATATTACAAGCATCGTGACACAATCAAATTCTTGGTAGGCCTGTCACCTAGTTTAGCTGTTAACTATGTTTCGCAGGCATGGGGTTGTAGAGCCTCTGATAAACACATCACGCTGGAACGCAAGACATTTGTGGATGGCCTGTCAACAGGAGAAGCTGTAATGGCAGACCGCGTCTTTAACATTGCAACATATTTGAAGAAGAAGGGAGTTCAGTTACTGATTCCGGAGTTTAAAGGAAGGGACTGGCCACAAATCTCTACTCAAGAAGCACAACGTTCAGAATATATATCCAAAGCAAGGATACACGTTGAGCGCATTACTCATTTTCTTGAGCGAGTAATTCGATTGAACATGATGGATTTAATTGAACAAATATTTACTGTGTGCTCCTACATGACAAATTTCCAACTGCCAATCATAAGGAAATCAAACTAGTGTCATGAAGGCTAGTCGTTGATGTAGAAATGTGTAGCTTGACTAGCAAATGAATAAACATGAATTGAAATCGATTGAATAAGGCCGTTCTTAAATAAATATTTGTTTACCGTGTTCCTATAAACTACTCAAAAGTTGCTGCTACCCACACTTTTTATTGACTTTTAAAGTGTTAATTTTTTCCCTTATGATTTTGTTTCAAATGACTACTAAGTCAAAACCTGACAAAATAGTTATTAGCTACCCCACCTACCTACCGATATGACAAATACTAGTCTGAGCACAACAAACATTTTTAAGCAAGGCATAAAAGAAGTGTTCTTTGACCAGTCTGCTAGTTATATAACTAGTAATGTGATTGAATGGTTATGAACTGTGATAGAAATGTTATTACAATGAATAAAATTGCTGCCTCTTTGATTGAAATAAAGCAATAAAAAATGTATTTTTAGACCTCATAATTATGTTTTGTATTATATCTTTTCAAAAAGTCATTGTACATGATAATTATATCATACAGAAAGAGCATGAAAAAATATATAAGGATGTAAAATTTATATCAATATCTTGTAAATTATAGATATGTTGAATTAAACGAAAAATATTTAAATAGTTCTGCAAAAGCGGTCATGCGCTATCAATTTATATGGGAGAGTGTTTTTTTTTATAAAACATTGAAAATTTGACGAATTTAAAACCCCATTACTGCTCATAGTAGATATATTACAATTCAAACTGTTCTCATGTTCTTTCTGTCTATGATAAAAAATTAAATGTGCAAGAGGAAATAAACTAGAAATGTGTCCATAGGACACAAATGTTCCCACCATGTGAGGTAAAGACAGAAATATATGTTATGCGAATAAAGAGCATTTTACAGACATGTGCAATGCTATATCTCTTCCATTAATACGTGGTATGGGCATCAAAATAGCTGTATTGCTTAATAATACAGGAAGTAACTATACATAAAAACTTTAACTTACCTTTCAGTAATTTAGGCCAAATTGGCGAATTCATATTAATGAATCATTGATTAACTGAATGAATTTGCTTTTGTGGCTTATATTATGAAAGAGCTTTGCAAATTTACTGTTAGCTGCAACATAACATTACTGAGAACAACTATTTTTTTCACGTCAATTGGTTTAATTTCATGCAAACTCATTGAAGTATTAAAAACAACAATTTATTACCTAAAAATGTGCTTATTTGATATTTAAATCATGGATGTAAGTTCCAAGGAAGTACAATAGTATCACAATTCATTCTCATTGGCACAAGTTCATTTTAATTTATTGATAAACTAGACTCTATTTAAACAAATTAGAACCAGGTGAATTATTAGTATGGCTAGACTTTAAAAAATCAGTTATTAATAAACTAGACTCTATTTAACACTCTCAAAAATAGACTCTTGATCAATCTATTTAATAGGTTACAAATTTGTCATGTACTCCGATCAGAGTGAAAAAAATGCAAATCCATCCTGTCAGTGTCCAACATGACTAGTAACTAGCACCGGATAATAAACTTCATAAATTGCCAGGATAATGACTAACACTCATAATTTATATATATATAAATTATGAGTGTTATATATATATATATATATATATATATATATATATATATATATATATATATATATATATATATAATATATATATATGTAAATATTTCAATTTAGCAAATCAGATCAGCATTATAGCAAAATCTTATAGTTACATTTTAAACCAACCTTTACAAGACCACAATAAATACTAGTTCAATATTTACAAGTTATACATACTCCAAAAAATAAATTAAGTACTATTAATTTTATCACCCAATATAGATGTTACACTGGTTTGTATAGCTTTTAAAAACAAGTTTTGAGCCGATATGATAGTTTTAATTTTAGTTCAATAGAACTTATTTTTGGAGTATATATGATTATGTACACTTAAGCTTTTACAGCTGAAGATCTCTGTTTTCACTATTCATTCTTGGAGGCAGCCATACAGAGCAACTGAACATTTAATACACAATGTCGCAATATCGTGTAAAGTCGGGGCAATACCAGTTACATCCCTTGGATGCCCACTCTTCATCATACTTTGCGAAAGACTAGCAGTACCATATGTCACATTCTCCACAGTTAGGGCAATCACACCCTACGCTGGCATTCGAATTGTCAGACAAGATGTTTTCATCAGGGAGATGTTTAGAACAGTGTCCACACCTGCACATTATCTTCTCATGAAGTAGGTTCAGATTGGGACTTGTACATGGTATTTGTGACAACTTCACTGTTCCTGCATTTTCTTTTGGTGTCAACTTCAGAGGTTTTGTCTCTGGTTCCAGTGTGTATTTGCTTTCTACAGGGTCCATTATCAGCAATTTTGCAATTATAATTTTCTTGAAGAAGCCCTTGCATGCTAGAACAATCTTCTCCTTGAAATATTTCTCATAGAACTGTACTGCGACTGGCACCATCTCGCGCTCTATCCACACAACAAAGTTGCTCAGTGTTAGACCACAGATTCCCATTAAACCTTGAACCTGGTCATAATAACCCTCAGATGTGTTCTTCAGTTCATTTCTGCCATTGTCTGATTTTAAATATTTCATCATTCTCGAATCGATAACTTCCTTAACAGTTAAATTTCTCGCTGAATACGGACATTTGATTTCTAGAAGGCGCTTTCCGAAACAAGAGCAGCTGAGAATTCCATCTGGAATGCCTCTGATGAAATTTGATTCTCTGTATAGCATAAGTCCATGCTCATCGATGCAGAAGTTTTTATGGAATCTGCTAAACTTTACTTCATTAGCGGTTTTAGCAGTTTTTTCCTTTGTTCTTCCCCATTTAATAGCGGGGGCATATTTCAACCTGTCAACAAAGTTGTCGCTGCCGATGATGTTTTCCAATAATGAGTCATATGTTTTCTTTAAATTTCCGTAGATTTCGATTACATTGTGGAATTTAGTAGCTGTTATTGCACCTCTCCTTTGGTCATGCCATTCTTTGTTGGTGGCCTAGCTGACAGTCAGCTGGTCGACTTCGTCAATATTAAGTCCATGTAAGAGCAAAGATAATAAAATTTGGTGGCCTCCTCTTGGAACCCATTGTCTCATTCATTGTCAATTTTTATGTTGCTACCCGTACGATAGTAGATGGTGTGATTCGCACAGATTCCTCATTAGCGTGTTCCAATATTCCACTTTTGTATGAAATATGGTCATGAAGTTCTGTAACTGTAGGTGGTGGTTGTGGGTTTCTCACCGACTCGTCTGATGAACACCTGCTTTGATTCAGAATGTGGACAGCAGGGCAGTATTGTCTAATGTGTTGCGTGGCCGCCAACAAACCTACTATTAAATTAACCACCGCCTCATACTCTGGTAATTCAGGCTGGACAACTCGTTTCCCGTATTCATTTGAGGTCCTTCTTTGGATCGATTCCTTTTTTTTTTACTTTATTCTCACTGGCAACAGCCGGTATCGATTTGCTTCCCTTAGGATCAGTCCAGGTTCAAAGTTTTTCAGTGCAGGAATGAGCTTGAACTGTTCCAGTGACCATGAAGTCGGCCGCTACCAACAACAGCGCCCCAATATGGCCACACGTCTCTGTACACCCTACTGCATATGTGAAATAACCTCCGTACGGCTACCCCGTGACCTTATCAATGATGGAAAAGACAACCTTCACTTCATCTACAGACGTTGTTTGTGATGAATTACACAGTCCTCTTATTATTCAAAATGTTTCCGACGTCTCATTTTCGAAAAACACTTCTAGTGCACCAACCGCTTTAAACCAAATGGGCGAGTCAGCTTATAGGTTCTGGCACTTATACTATTAATAACCTTCATGTTTAACAAGTAATTTTTCACATAGAGCTCCTCTATAACTGGTACTTTTGTCCAATTTTGGATTTGACCCATGTACTTTGGGGTTATGGTCTCCGATTCCTTCTGCTGCAAGACCGTTAATGAGACCACAGCCACATTTCGCGTTAAATCATTCTCTGAGTTGTGGTTGTTACTGTGGTCATCTGAGGTTGTTATTCCTAGAGCATGGCACTGACAGATATGTTTTGCTTTCTTTGGTAGTTTTGCATCAATGTTATTATACAGGCAGAGTTTTTTCAGTTCACCAGCTTTCAGATTGGCAACCGCATAGTATGTGGCAAGTCTTGGAGTCGTTGGCTTTCTATTGTCCTTCCCAAAAAATGCCGGGTCACTGCTTCCCTTAACCATTGTGACTGGAAATAGAATAAAGGATTGTGTTGTATATCGTAGGATTTCTGGTGTCTGACAAACAAATCGAGTCATGTTAGACTAATTGTCAATATTAGATCGTGACAGTTAACTTTGCAACACTATAACTAAAAATTGTATCCGAATAGTCAGGCCATGGCCTATGAATTTGATCACAAATGGACCATGGTAGGTATGTGATATAAGTACAGCTTAAAATTAATACTGGTGGAAGTTTAAAAAATATATCACATTATGTTTTGTACGCAATGCTATATTTGTGTCGAGATTGTTTTATTCTAGACTCAACATTTTGTTATTTCTCTTTTTCTTAAGCACATAAGACAATGTGAAGAAGTTTTAAGCGCTAAATTAACGTCAACATTTTTTTTTACATAAATGTACCCCACCCACTGGTAAAATAATTGCTACCACTTAAGGTAAAGTTTTCAAGCTCATCAACATTTGACAACAATAACTTATAGTTCAAAATTCATCAATATCATCTGCTTTAATAACTTTTACAACATATCACTCACCTCATAATCTATTTAGCCTCTAAATCATGAATGTATGGTGCTCGAGTCCAAAATTGTTAAATATACCGAAAATTAACCGGAAGTCACCCTTCCGCAAAGGATTCTGGTCTACTGGAAAGTCGAGAATTGTCATTCGTCTTTATACCGCTGATTCAAGTGGGAAATTATCAGTTACTTGCCGAGATAGGTGTACTTGAGTACTGGTTAACCTTTCAACATTCTATTAAAGTGTGGTTTAGTTATCTGTCGTTGTTTCGTTGTTTCGACTTTTCACCATCGTAGTTTCGACTTTTCGCCATCGTAGTTGCTACTTTTCACCATCGTTGTTTCGTTGTTTCGACTTTTCACCATCGTAGTTTCGTTGTTCCGACTTTACTTAATTTAATAAATATGCCGTGATGGCCCCCAACGGGACACCGTAAATAACGGTCTTATAAGATGGGCTTGTGTAATACCTGTGTCAGCGCATTTCAGTATCCCAGTCAGCGTAGTAAGACCGTGATAGTATGGAGTAAGCACATTTAAGGCAAGTCAGTTCGTATATTGTCACTTTAAGCAGTTTTCAGAGTTCCTAGTGTATGTTAAATCCTCGTGCACGATATTACTGTTATGCTTTCATTATTATCAGCATAATTTTGTTTATTCAATTTGGAATGAGAGATTAAATTATTAACTGTTAAAATGATGAAGAACTTTAGTAGTTGTTTTTTTACGAATGATAAATATTTTTAAATACTAGTATAACTATGTGTTAATTCATGACGCTTTAATCGCCGTTTGGCTGGTATATCATGGGACTTTATCAGG